>VXBJ01005001.1:852277-901477 GCA_013400055.1 Nycticryphes semicollaris
TTTTTCCTGCGGGGAGGGGTGGGGAAGGGAAGGGGCTATTAAAGCGCGAAGGGACGTGCGTGACACAGTCCCCGTTGCAGCCCATCCCCGCCGGAGCGGGGGGTTAGGAAAACACCCGCCTTCCCCCTCAAAAAAGAAGCCTCCCCCGCCCCCAGTCGCGAGGGAGGGACAGGACCGGACGCCGCAAGGTAAGGCACTGGCACAGGGGTGGGAAGCGGGACCCCACTAATTGCCGTCCGGGGGCGCCGTCCCCCCTCTTCCCCCGACTGCGGGATCCCTCGGTCATAGCGAAGCGAGGTATGCGCCGCACCGAGCGGGCACCCCGGCCTCAGGCTGCAGCCCCGAGCCCCCGCGTCCCAGCACCGCTCCGACGCCGCTTCTGCTGGATGCTGCCGGCAGGACCTCGGCGCCCTCTCGGGTATCCCCCTTGCCCTTGGACGTTTGGGTTTTCCTCCCCGTTTTTGCCTTCTTTCAACCGGCGGCGGCCGGTACCCTGCAGCCCGGGCTGCTGCCGGGAGCCCCGGCTCACCCTCGGGGCGCCGGCGGGTGTGTGCCAGGCAAGGCGACGGCTCCGTCTTCACTGGCATCATACTTTGCTTTCGAGGGAAAAATAAAAAATACAAATGTGGCTATCAAAAGAAAAAAAAGTAGACGGGAAACTCAACGGTGGGATGTAAGTGCTGAGATTTGCTACGCGCGGCTTAGGTCTTGTTTTTATTTCGCCAGCTCAGAGACAATAGCTACACAGCGTTGTTTAATCACTTGCAGATAGAACTTTTATGTATTTAAACCTTCACAGTTAAAGGTTTTTTGAAACTAGTGTAGATTTTTGAAAAGCAGTGATTCTCTGAGCGTTTTTGTTTTGCATGTATTTAGCACTTGAGTGCCCTGGATTTCTCATCCTGGTTAGTTTGGTGCCAGGGATGAGCCTGGTCTTGTCCATGCCATACTGCCCAGCACAGCTCTGGAAATTGTCCCGGTGGGCACCTACCTGAGCGAGGCAGCATCTGCAAGGCTGGTTTCAGAGAGCAGGTTGTGAAGTTTGTAGCGTCCTTTGGATTTTCCCTCACCACCAAAGGATCTGGTTAGCATCGACTTACAATCATTAATTAGAACACTTAAACAGTATCGCCGTTCTAGTGGCTTGACTGAGCTGCAGGAGGCGAGCTCAGAGGGGAGGCAGGATCCCCAGTGTAAGTACACTGATCTCCCTGGCCCGGCTGGCTGTTTGTGAGCAGGTACCAGGTGATGTTCAGTGACAGACGTGGCACTGTATCTCCATCAGAGCATCCCTGGCAGGACCGTCTTAGAATGGGCAACTAGCCTCGGTGCACTCATTTCATGCTTGGTCATGCCAGTGGTGTTGTATCTGTATAAAACTGGCAGAGATGAGAGTGATTTGAGGGTGAATTCCTCTGTGGTGAGTGATTTATATGCTAGTGACCCTGGCAAGGCACTGCTGGCTTGGCCGTAACCTGGGTTTCATAAAAATAGCACTTTGGGTGTTAGACATCGTCAGCACCCTTAGCTGTGCTGTAAGGGAGCAGGGAGAAAAACTTTGTGATTCTGTTCAGCCTGCTTTGAAAATCACTGCTTCTTAGCTATTTTAGGAATGGCACTTTGGATTGTTTCTTGTCAGGAATGCCTCATCCTCCCAGCCTCGCTCTCCTACCTCGTAGCAAAACGCATACCTGCAAGAGGAGAGCTGCCGAGGTCAGCTCTCTAGTACCACTAAAAGTCTCTGCGAGTACTTAAAGTAATGCCTAGAATTTAAAACTTGTTAATATTTGAAGAGGACTTTTTAAAACACTGAGATATTTCACCTTCTATTTCAACTATTGAAAATGTGATGAAGCAGAAACATGCAGTACCCATCGCATGTGGGTAAAGTATGGGTGTATTTGGGGTTCTGTGGCTGTGTTTCATCCTATTGTGAGAAGAACAATACCTGTTCCTTGTGCCCTTTCTGTGTTGGCAGATAATGAGCCCCTCTTAATTTGAAAAAGCTTTATAATACTTCTGAAAAAAAACCTGTCAGCCTTCTCACATTTCTGTGGTGAGGACTGTGGATACATCATGTTCTCCCTGTTTCTGCGCGGCCCTGGACAGAAAGACCATTGATTTTTCAGCTGTGAAGGGTGGGCATGGCTGTGTGTCATCTCAGCCCTGCCAGCCAGGTGACACAAGGTGCGTATCCTGCGCCTGTCCAGGGATGCACCAGGCTCCTGTGGCGCCTGTGAGAGGAGCTGGCTGTTCCCTGGCAGGCGGTGGCACACGCATGATGCGCTGCTGGCGTCACCGGCTGGTGGGTTACCTCACACCCCAGCCTCCCTCGGGAGGAGTTTGGGGTTTGGCGATCAGATGTGCAGTTTGAGAGGGAATTTGAATGCCATGTGGGATGCTGATCCCACAGAGATTAATACGGGCCCCATTTGTTAATTTTAAGAAGGTTGTCAGGGAGGTGAAGCAGAGCTGTGTAGGATCGCCCTGCGTGCCTGTTTTGTTGTGGATGACTACTTTGGAAGCACCAAGGAGAAGCATTTAGGTTTCCCCAATGTTTATAAATACAATATGGTGCAAACTGTCAAGCAAGCTGTTCAAAATCACGTAACGCCTGCGCTGCCTTCCCTGTTCGGCTCGAATGCCTTCACCGCATACTTGGTGTTCATCCGATGTTTAAAGCTCCCGGCACGCAGCTCCGGCCCATCTGCCGTGGTTTTTCCAGCCTCTTCTCCTGTGTGGAGGGGCAGAAATGGAGTTTTCAAGTCCGCTTTGTCCTCCTTAGAATTTTTTTCCACCTAAGGTTTGTCCACCTCTGAAGTCCTCTGAAAATGAAGGGATAAATACCTTCCTGGAAGGTGCCCCGGGAATTGAAGTGGGTTACTGGTGCTGGGGCAGCAGGGGCTCACCTTGTCTGTGCGGTGGGATTTCCAGCCTCCTGCCCCACAGTGGCCTTCTGCTCCCTGTCCCACCGCTATGGCAGGGCTGGACCGAGCCTGTTCACTGGACCTTTTGTTCTAAAGCGTGCCAGGGTTTTCTGACTTAATACATATAAAAAGACGAGATGTTTATTAAACTCAGACCCTGCTTTTTCTTCTAAAATTTATGTTCCAAAAGGCTGGTAGTAAACAGTTTATTAAAAAGAAATCCGGATTTATTTCTGCAAATGGTTACATTTCAAGCTGGTACCAAGTAGTTTTGTAGGAGACCACCTTTTATGCTTCCCATGGCAGTTTAAAAGATTGCTAGAAAAATAATCCAGAATCTAAGTAGGTTTGGATAAAGGCAAGCCAGGACTGTATGTCAGGGTATGTGGCGCTTTTATTCAGCAAAGCGGCGGATTTTACCACAGAACATCTGGGTACTGGCTTCAGTTACAGCACAGATTTTAGTGGGATAACAAGTCTTGTTTGGCTTTGCGTTCATTTTGAAGTCACTAAACTTTATACGAATAATAAAACTCTAAGCCCATTACTTCACTATGTTCAAGGGGCTATTTCAGTCTTCCTCCAGGGTCTTGCATCTTTCTAGAGCTGATTTTATTTTGTTTTACTAAGTGGGTATTTATCTTTTTGGTCCTGGCGTGCTTTTGCAGGAGGTGGATTTACTAATTGGTAACGATGGACACAGCAGAGATGGCGAGTTTCCACTCGACCCTGCTGAATGTGCACGTTTTCTGCATTAAGGGCAGTCTAATGAAAACTGCACGTTTCTCCTTCAGTGGATTCAATGGGGCTGATGTTACTAACGTGGAAAACTATAGAGGTGCTCTGGGCTACCAGTTCAGCTATTTGAGAGAGTTAAAATAACACGGGAGGTTTTGCTTTCTTTTTCTGTTTAGATATAAAATGCAGAGGAGAAGTGTAGACCTGGCTGAAGGAGGGAAGGGCTTCCTTCTCCATGTAAGAAAATAAGTTTGCAAGCCCTTACATGAGGGTGCACATACTGGTGGGAATGCCCAGCGTGAAGGATGATAACCTTGACTAATTATATATATTAAGAGATATGTGTTTGGAATATAAGGCTTGTGTCTGTTTGTAGAGGCAGCCCATAAAACTAATATTTACCTTGCTTACAGAGAACCCGATGTGACACCAAATGCTGTTAAGCTCTGTATTTTGGTATCACTGACTGTTCAGGCAGGAGTGAAAGGTGAATACATCAGACTTATGTTAAAGGAAAGAGAATATCTTATGTAAAACCACTGAGAAGGGACTCGAGTACTGCTTGAGCTCTGCTAAATACCAAGCGGTGCATGGAGCAGCATCGCCTTGAAGAACAGGCAGAGTGCAGAAGCGGTGTTCCCCACGCTTTGTTTGACATCGTGATTGACTCCTACAACAAAAAACTTCATGAGATCAAACAGGGAGAGTTTCTGCCTGAGAAAGTGACTCAAATAAGCTAAGGCTTATGGATGGACGGATGGAAGGAGCTTTGAAGGCTGAGGAGATGTTGTGTTTGAAAACTTTAACAAGATGTCATTAGGAGAGGAAGTATTTGCCCTTAGATCAGGAAATAGGTCAGGGTAATAAATCATAACTGCAGGAGAACGTGTTTAAAGCTGGAAATAAGTTAAGAGGGACAGAGAGAGTAAATATTAAAAAGAAGTTTGTTCTTTCAGAATTAATTTTCTGATTTGCGATATGCGAGGACACCCACTGAATGGAGAAAGATAAATGTTAACATAGGGCTGTAACAAGAACCAGCCGAAAGTCTCATGACTGTGTAGATGACTTTGCACCCCAGGGAGCACAACGGGTCACCCGGGACATGTCAGAAGCAGGCAAAGCGTCATCTTTTTCAGTTCACGTGTGAGATAGCTGATACTATAACTTCACCAAAAAGTGGTGATCTTCTGGAGGACATTTTACTCGTTGGGTTTTAAATGCCATTCATGTAATCAGTAAGGGGAGCAGTCTGAGAACCCAGCCCCGGGTCCACAATTGCTTCAATAAGCAAAAATGTACCCTGATTTGCCAGAGGGGTGGAGTTGAGGCCTGTACCAAGCATCTTTCGATGGGCTGTATCCTTCCACCCAGGCAGGGGTAAGCGCTCAGGTAACCACAGCATTTTTGGTGTTTGTCGTGGACTGATCAAGAGCACACAGGGTTGTTCGGGTTTTGGCCCAGATCGAGATCACACTGCTTTTAGGGTAATTAAATTCAGTAGTTAGAGAAATGTTTGCTGCTTGTGTGACAGCTGAGATAAGAAGCAGTGGGTACTTACTGTGAGCACCTGGAAATCTGAAAAACAAAAGGCAATAATTTATCTTTCCTACTTCATTCCCCCCTCCATGGGTCCGGATATGAGTGCCCCTCCAGCGTGACCCTCGCACGCTCACAACGTGACATGCCACTGAGGCCAACACTTTCCCTGTGATTTACAGGGGAAAAGCATTGTATGGCTAATTGAGCCTTTTTTTTATTTTTATTTTCTTTCTTTTTTTTTTTTATTTAAGGAAAAGTAACTTTAAAGGGGTTGAAACTTGGTTAGTATGTGAGGAAAATGATGCTTTTCATCTTTCTCACTTTTAACTTGCTCAGTACCAAAATAGAGCAGTGCTAGACCAGCCACTGCTCCTGCTGCAGAGGCTGGTGGGGAGGTGGGAGGCGCAATGGTATCGCAGGTTCTTCGCACATGTCTGCAGGGATTGTTAAACAGGGTAGATGGTTTTTACAAAGCAACCAGAACATTGTGAAGATGTGAAGTCTCTCTCTCTCTTTCTCTCTCGCTATTTTGTTTAGGTGCAGCAGATTTGCCGCTAATCTGTTTATAGTCAAACAGTCTAAACGTGTCCCAGCATTTTAAAATCCAGAAACCTGATGCAAATTAAGCAGTTTACAGATCGGGATGATGATGGGGCGGGAAAGCCAAGTGTCTCGGGGCTGCCAGCTGGTCTCTGGATGCGAAGGAAAACATCAGTGAGCAGCGTTAACGATTTCTAGTCCCCGTTCTTTCTCTTCCTTTGGCTACTAAATCTGTGTTTAATTCCCCATGGGCTTTTTCTCCTGGGTAAGAGTTACTTACTTGGGTATGATTTGTAGGGCTAATAGGATCTTATTCTCATTTGGGGAAGACCCTAGGGGCTCTCTCAAACTGATTTTTCAGTAATGAGATATAATGAATAAAATTCTAATAGTCCTGGCGGGTATTAAAGTAGTGAAGATTTAATGCCAGTCAATTAAAACTTTTATAATCCTGTTATAGTACAATAGTTGAAAAAAAAAATCATACTAGGAAAAATAAGTAGGTTTTAAGACCCTTTCACATCATGTCAACAAGTCTAACTTAATTTAACATTTGAATTAAGCAGGTATTTTAAAGCAAGAGTATAAGTCATCTCTTGCAAGTGTGTGATAGCAGAGCAATGGGGAAAGAAATGTTCTATGGTAATTTATGGAGCACATTCTAATTCCCACCCATGTAAGAAAAAGCAGTTGCAAAGCATTTATAAGAAAATCCAGGCAATTAGGGTTTTAACTAGAAAATGTAAAACTATATAGAGCAGCGAGATGTACTTCCAGTAGGCCAAAACACAATTCTGGCTCATCTTTGTGCTCAGTGGGCTTGTGGCCATTCCCACTCAGCACTACATTGGGACTCGGTGTGATTTGTTCAGCTGGGGACAAATGGCCCTTGGTGAAACACGGAGACATGGGAAGCAAAGCAGGACCCAGGGGCATCATCCCCATCAGCAGAGCCCCTCACCCACCTCCAGCTCAAACCTCTTGGCCTTGTTTAAATGCCTTGAGGGGACAAAGCACCCAAAAGCCAATACTTTTTTGAATTTAGAACTTTTTGGATTTTACCGCACAACGCTAGCAGTGGTATTGAAGTGATACTTTGTCCTATAGCAGTAACTTTTGTTCCAAGGATCTTGCAGCCATTTCCAGTCACTAATGAGGGGACACCCCTCGAAGGCAGCCCTGGGTTTCATGTCACAGCTCTCACCATATCTTTCCCCTTTGGGAAAGGAAATGTCCTCAACATGCATTTCAACCATCTCTGAAGGCAGAAATTCCATTCCTTCCCTATTTTCCGCTGTCTTTCTCCATCTTTCCCCATCTTTACCCTGCTGTCAGCCAAGGATGTATGGTTACCATAAGAAGGCCTGAAGGTTTGGGGGTTGTTTGGATGTTCACTCACCCATGACAGTCTGACCGACCTGCCCGTATGTGTTCCCTCTGCTTTTGTTCGCAGTAACTAGATAAAGGACTATCCTTTCGCCTGCCAGCCTGGACAAATAAACATTGGCCCAGCAGTAGAGGGGAGCTGAAACTGACCCTTTTGATAATCTCATTTTTGAGATCCCTTATCACAGCTCTTCAATTGACCCTGGCAGGCTTGAAAGTCTTGCAGCACACCCCATCTTTTCACACTTGGGAAAGACTTTTCAGCTTGATCACACAGAAGTCCACCCCTTAGAAAACTCAAAAAGTGTTAGAAACCCACCCTGAAGACTGGCAGCACCTAAGCATGCTTCTCTCCTGCTTTGGTATGATGGGCTGGTGGCTGGTGAGTTGTGGTTGGACTTGCATTGTCTTGTAACCTCTTCAGATGGATGCGTGTGGCATCTCTAATTCTCTATAGGAATCTGTGTCTTTATAAAAGCAGGATGCTAAGGATATAAAGGTGTCAGTAGGCAAAATATAGCCAGTGTGAACTTTCCTGCTTTTTCTCATCCCTACCCACATAGTGTATAGAAGTGAGGATGTGAAGGAGGCAGTTTTCTGAATGACACACAGGAGAAGCGGTGAAGCTGGTCTGTGATGGGAGTCACTTGCCATGGGCCATCCTGTGCTGTCACCCACTGCAGCCTGTGAGGGAGTCACCAGAGCTGATGAAAGTGCCCAAGAAATTGTGTTTCTAGGGACCATGGGAATCAGCACGGGGGACGATATCCATGCTGGGTCTTGGGAAGCCTTTGCTGCTGTAGCTATGGCTGAGGTCTGCCAGTTCTAAGGCTGAGCACACTGGTAGAAATATGTAAATATCAGTATCTTTTGCACTACATTTGATACTTTCCATTTTCAAACACTTGACAAATGTTTACATATTTTCAGCAACCCTTTTCCAACTAGGGAAAACTAGACACAGCATCTGTGAATTACTGTGGTACGTAACAAATCATTATGAGAGAGCACCTTAAGGGTTCAGTAAGGACTTGTAGGGTGTAAGAATTCCTTTGCAGACCATTAAAGCTGAAGGCAGATAATATTAAAACCGAATCAAATTTTGGAGAGTAAGTTCAATCAGAAAAACTTGAATTCTGATGATAATTAAGGAACTGGAAATTTTTGGGGATCACCTGTCAGCATACTATGTATTACTGTGGGCATAAGCAATATAGGCTTCACTCTTAATTCGGTAGAAAAAGTCATAGTTTCTCTGAAGTCAGCTGAGGATCTGGATTACATGATTGAGGTGTGACTAAAAGCAGCAAAGGGCTATGATTGAAAAAAATACAGAAAAGAACAGAATAAAATAAAAGTAACTTCTTTCCTCTGTTCGTATAAACTGTATTTTCTCCTTGTCCCATATCTAGCTAACTATGAGTGTACGTGGCTTGAAAAAAGACCCTAGAATCCAACCTTACAATTGCAGTTGGTGCCAGATGTTGTTACAGTTTCTGTTGGAGTACCCGTTGTTGTGTGTTTGCTCTGAGAAAATCACCACAAACCGGCAGTGCAGGGATGCAGTCCGGGGATCGGAGAATCACCTCTTGAGCACAAGCACCATCATAGGGATTGTTACTGGGGCTGCTGTCCTTCTTTTGCTCTTCCAGCTGCCAGAGGGCTTTCTGGAGAGCTGCTGCTGTTACTCTCCATGCTATTGTATTACTGGTTGTTACTGGTTAGCCTGGAAGCACTGATAAACCCTAGGCAGTAAAAAGGAAGGTATGGTAAAATTGCAAATGGGAATTTCAGTGTGGCTGCTGCAGGAAAACTCTGTGTGTAGAGGTGGGGCAATGGGCATGAATAGTAATGTTCTTGGGCTGGCTGTGGTTTATAATCCCATGTACATGTGTAGTGGTGTTCCTGATGCTGAAGAAGGCTGCAGGTCTGGTGGAACCTGAGGGAATTGGCCTCTGTGCACTTAAAAGAGTTTCAAAATAGTCAGCCATTTCCCCTATTTTAAATATCTACCAAAAAGCAGATGGGAAGAAGCAATTCCAGTGTGTTCATGGCACAGCTTCCCACAAAACACAAGTGATCTGGTTGTGCTGAAGCCGCTGGAGGCTTGGTGAGCTGGAGCGTCAGTGAGTCAGACCGGTGACCTGCAGCCCCTTGCCTGTCACTGCTGCTCCTGCAGCTCCCTGCCCGGGGCAAGCCCCTTTTTTTCTCCCCTTTAACAAACACCTTGTTGGCCGCAGGCAGCTACCGGGCCAGTGGTATTCCCCAGGTCCTAGTAATGGCTTGGGCAACTTTAACTCCTTTGGTAGTTAATATGACTTTGTTTTTATGTTTTAGCGTTTTCCAAAGGTTTTTCTGACCTCCAGATGTAAGCCCTGGCAGTTTGAGGATGCACGGACCCCCATTCTACTCCTGCTCTTTGTCATCCCCCTGGCACTTCAGTCATCCCTGTCCCTCGTGGGTTTTGGCAAAGACGCTCGCTCCTAATGTCATTCAGAAGTATTCCAGAGAAACAGTGGGAAACTCAGTACCAAATACCAACGTGCTTGTGTTGGTTGTAATTTGTAATTGTTCGTATGTGTTCCTCCCTGCTAATCCCCATGCTGAAATTCATTACAGAGAGGCAGTAACATACACTCAGAGAGCTGCGCTGAAGGCAGAATGACTTGGCCGAGGAAAGTGGCTATTGTTTTATGATTAAAGGAAGGGATTATATTGGGATTTCCTTGAACAAGGAAAGTCACTGCCCCACTTTATTGCTTGTAACAAGAGGATAATAATTACTCGCCATTGTAAAACACCTCCAGATCTTGTGATGAAGAACTTGTGGTAGAGCTGCATGGCAGTCAGGGTTGTTTATCTTAAGCGGCCTGGAGTTGTGCAAACCAAGATTTCTCTGCCTTATCTTTTTTTCTCCTACTGGGGCTCAAACCCTGCTGAGACTAAGGAAAAAAATCCCCTTCTCAGAGTTGGGCATCTGACATGAGGTTTTCCTCTGAATGTCACCCATCCTGGGACACTTGTGATGTCCAGCTGCCTGGGGATTTTGTACGGGCTTGGGAGGATGAGCAGGTACGACAGTAAGGACACAGGCCAGCCCGTGATGCAGCAGCCAGGGGAAGTGCAGCTCAGCACAGGATGCGAGCCACCAGCTGGCTGCCACCCGGCGCTCCAGTGCATCACTTCTTCCTGTGCCCCTGCCACCCCCTTGCAGGGAGAGGTATGAGAGAACAACTGAGCATTGTAACCCCAGGCACTGGGGACTTGCTGTTTGTTTGATTTTTGATGCTCACCACTGAGCTGCATGGGTTGAGTTGGCTGCAAAGGAGAGAAGCGCTAGTATGTGGTCTCTGATTTAAAAAAGAAAATCTACGAGGCATTTCCTCAAGGGTCCCAAATGGCATCTCCTAGCTCAGCTGGTGTTTGAAGCATCCAGATACCACCAGCTCCAGGATGGCAATTTTGATGTAATCAGAGTTGAATCTGTTTCCACTAAAAGTGGAAAAATAAATAAGGCTCGGTTTAGAAACAAAATAGTCCATGTAAAATTTGATTTTGGTACCATATCTCCCTGAGTATGTTTGCTTTTCAAATGTCTAATTTGAGACAGCTCCGCATTTTACAATGTTACCCCTTCGAACTTAACTTTTCCCCTAAACTGTAGTTTGTTGCCATTGTTGCTGATAAAGATTTGGTGGAAACGTACCCTTATTTCTTCATACCTTTTTATTTTTACATTGTTGGATTTTTTTTCCCCATGCTACTGTGATTTGCTTTGCTAAAACAATACACCCAGCGAAGGAAAAGGAGGGGTTGAATTGAAATTGCAAGAGGCGGTCTGTTAATCCACAGATTATTGACACAGTGGACCCTAAATGCTTCAAAGGCACCATTATAGTCCATCGTGTCCATGGGTATTTAGGGAGCTTTAATCCACGGATTACAGGTCTGTAAATGCTCCTGCTCTCCCAGTTACAGCCGGTCCTGCCAACGGGAACTGCCACGTCAAGCTGGCTGCGGTGCCGCACAAAACTATTTCTCTTTAAAATCCACAGAGAAAATGATATGTCCCTGTTGGGGCTGTGTCCCTGTCGGGGCTGTGTTCCTCATTCCCTGCCATCCCCCCACCCCCGGCCCCATTCTGTAGGGAAAGGCTTTGGGCTGGTGCACTGCTCCAGCAGAGGGGCTGGCTGGGGCTGTGCTGGCCAAGCTCCCGCAGACCTGCATGTCCTGGGTTTTTCCCCATGCGTGAGGCAGGACCAGACAACAAGATTTCAAGAGTGCCGCTTTATTTAAAGAAAAAAAACAAACCCACAACCCAAAACAAAACACAAACAAATGAAAAGCATACCGAGTCTTCCAGATCCTTTTGGGAATAGTAAGTATTAAATGGCAGGCCTTCACTTTTCCCTTCTGGTCTCCCCTCTAAACAAGCAAACCAGGCAGCTCCCAGTAAATACTTAAAATGTCAAAGGCATTATTTTTCCTTGTTTGCACATTAAAAGTAACTAATTGTATTACAATCGAAATTGGTAGGTGCTTTTAAAGTCCTCTGTTGCTGAGGTGATAACTCTGTATGCTGAGGTACATATATTTGTGTTATATATCTCTGGAAATGAAGTGTATAATGGAAAAGCTCACAGCCTCTTTACTTGCAGGGTTCCTATAATAAGTCAAAAAGTCACACAGTGTCCTTTTATTTCTGACGCTGGACTTCAGTCACGACAATAGATCTACAGACTTATTATGAGATGCAGCATGGGTAATGTAAACAACCAAAAAAACCCCCAACACACCAGAGTTTAAAATAGGATTAAAAAGTTAACCATCCATACAATAAAAAGAGGAGAAATGCAATGCCAAAGCAGTGTGGCAGGCAGCGCCTTGAAATTATCCGCACTAAATTATAGTCATGCACTTTCCACTCTCTGTAATTAAACATTAGGGTTTATTTATTCCAGATGCATTTGCTTCAAGTAAGCCCAGATCTTTTGTTTTGTTTTGTTATTGTAAATCCTTTGCAGGTCTCTGTGACCTGCAGACAGTAGAAAAGTAAAGCAAATAATTTCCATTGATCAAGGCACTTGAAGATGACTTGTGAGTAGTACTGGCATCGCACTGGTGAATCTAATACTCTTGCTTGCTCTTTACTGAGCGTAGGTGTGTTCAGTGACTTTGAGCCTTCCTGTGAATGTGTGTGTGTCTCTGTGTGAAACAGGTGCGGAACAGAACCCGACCAGGAGTACACAATAGCTTTGACCTCAAGCAAAATTAATTCTTGGCTTGCTGGGTGGCATTTCTGTGATGGGGTGTGTAAGCTGGGAGCCTTTGATACCCCTGTGCAATTGCTGTATTCTCCTGGAAAAAAAAGGGCTTGCTTAGGGCACACAGAAAATACCATTAGCTTAATGGGTGAAATCAAAAAATGGGGTGATTTCATCTGGCCCCGAGGCTGCCTGTGTCTGGTTTTGTGCCTGTGAGGTGCTGCCTCAGCTCCGGCTAATTTGTCCCCAGACTTGGAACCGAAGCCAGTTGCACATCCTGCTGTCTTCACTGTCTTTGCTTATAACTGCAGTTTACCTAGATGTTTGCAGGCCTTTTATATAGGTGAAGTTTGTTACCAAGGTCTTAAAGGCTGGACAGAGGGCTTGTGTATGTGGGGTTTCAGAAAGGTCGGGTAAGACTTACAGCATGAGTGGAAAACGTTAAAAAGATAAGAATGAATTGTAATCGTCATAAAATCTGTGATTTGATTTAATGATAATTTTCATATATATGTGCCCATAGCTGAAATTTATAAAATGGCCAGACTGCTACTTTTGTTTATTTGCACTTTCTGAAGGAAAAGAACAACAACCAACCTCGGGCAAAGTGGTCATTTTTGAGGTGTTTAAAGTTAACTGCTATCCCTCTCCAACAGTACAGCATACATTTTTCAGCTGTTGATCTGTGTAGGTAAATACATATAGGTTTATTAAGTAAACCTCTCCCGAGGTGTGGCTGTCGCTGCCGGAGTGTTTGTGCAGCCCTGGAGCTGCTGCCCTGGGGACGGCACCGTCACCTTCCAGGTTAAAATAAAATGAAAACCCCCATCACCTGCCACCACAGCTGCTGCCCTGACATCGCTCAGCCTGCCAGTGGGCAAAACCAGGTGGTCCCGACCAGTTGGAAGGCAGACCAGGAGCAGCCCTACCTGGGAGGAGATGGGGTGGACTTTCCCAGCTCACAGCCTGGCTCCCTGGTGCTGTGGTGTGTGGGGGAACTGAAAAGGAAGGAAAAAAGAAAACTTTTCTTTTTCCTTTCTTTTTAGAAGTGAAAGACTATACGAGTGAGTCATATTTTCTGAAGGACTGAAGGTTTTTTCCGTGTTGCTCTTGTTGCTGGTCTAGAGCTGCTGGCATCTGCTCATGCCATCCCAGTCCCTCCCTCCAAGCTGTGGTGGGTTTTCACCTTCCCTTCTGTGCCCATGGTTGCTGTCTCACATCTCCTTCCAGTTGATGCCAGCATCCTGGCATGGCCTGACCCTCTGTGCCATAGTGTGACCTCCCAGGGAGCAGGGTGCCAGCTCTGTCCCCTACCCACCACTCTGCCCCTGCTCCTTGCCCATCAGCTCACACAGGGGGACGGCGAGAGGGTTACCTTAGTGATCTGATTTAAGGCTCAGTTTAGAAAGAATTTGGGGGAAAAGCGAGCGGTAAAGATGGGCCATTAGAGGGCACTTTTGTAATCCTGGAGAAGGAAACCGGTGCTTATTATTTCACTTAGGACTGTTTATTTTGGCGCTCTCTTAAATTCAGTGATAAACAGCAGGCAAATCCCTCCAGTCAGCAGGAGTATATCAATAAAATATTGACTCAGAGTTTAAAAGAAAAGAAAACAAAGCAAACTTGTAGAAAAGGGAATAAAAGGCATTTAGGAGGTGGCATAGTCTGGAGACAAAAAATAAAAAGCACAGAACATCTTTCACATGATTTGTATGGCTTTACGCTGCAGTGCTTAGCTTGCAGCTTGTTCCTGGATCGAAAAAACGAAACTGGCTCAGAGCACAGCACATCAAGGCAAGAAAATCGTTGGTTGAAAGTTTCTGAGGGCTGGGTGGGAGAGCATGAATTCCCATGCTCACATCTAGCAAGGACATTTTCTGAGGAACTCTGTCAGAGCCAATGCCTAGTGATGAATTTACCCAGAAAAAAACACGGGACGAATTAATTTGGGTTTTTTTTTTTTTTTTTTTACATGAGTAAACTATACAGGATTTAGCTTAAAACTTTCCCAGATTATAAAAGGTGCACTGCAAAACGTAAACTGTGTTTATGAACTGGTGTGAAGGGATGGTATAACACTGGCAGTATGGTTTCCAAAAACTCAAGTGAGTTTTGGATGCCTCTTTGCTGTTGCTGCTGCTGTTTGCTGCTTTTGGAAGTGTTGTGCATGAAAATTTGGCCCATTTTAAGTTTCTGGGATCGGATACGTGTAAACAAAAGCACTAAAAATCCTATTTGCGTGTAAAGGAACAAAGATTATAAAACTTTTTTTTTTTTCATTAACAGTTGACAGCTTGCTATTTCTTGAATGGGATGGGCCCAGTGCCACCTGCCCAGGCTGGGCAGGGTTCACAGAACTAACCTTAATGTGTCTTTTGTAGTTATTTTTAAGCCAAAATGCTTTTACAATTACATAAAGAAATCAGAGACAAATCTCTACCTTTTCAGTACACTGTGGTTGTTAACAGGGACAAAAACACTGTCTACAGGAGTTTTTGAAATGAATTAGCTAGTGAAATTATTTCAGAAGTGAAACTTAGCCTGGGTAGTCCTATAATCAAAAATTGTTTATTTTAGTAGAAGTTACATCACACTGGAAGTGACTATGGGAATAGACAAGATTGCATTTTCAAGGGGTTCATGTGGAGGATGCTGTCTGCAGAAAGTGTCAGAGTTTCTTACCTAAGCAAATAATCTGCTGTAACTGTTATTATTAAATTGGAAAGAATTTCTTCCCTGTTGGCCAATGATAATACTTGAAAAATCAATAAACAGCATGTTAGAGCACACGGAACTCATCTTGCATTGTGCAAGAGGAGGTTTCTGCTGACTTCAGTGACTCAAGTCAGCAAGTATTTTGACTTACGATCTTTGCTCCAAAAGGTTACATGTCATTAACTTTGCTGATAAGTATCAACACTTCAGTCTGAATTCAAGGAAATATGGCTGTTGTCATCAAAAGCTAAGTCAAGAGCTGGTTGGGATAAATTTTGACAACTGCTGGGAAAGCCAAATTGGGATTTAACTCTAAGTAGCAATCGCATGTCGTAGGTAAAGCTCTTTACTCCTTTCCCTTCTGTAGGGCAAATCACTGCAGCAACCTGTTATTAAAACATCCCAAACAATAACAAAGAGCACAATTCCAGACCTGTGAATTGTGGAACACAAAGTGTTCCAAGCCCTGCAAACGGGGAGCCGTGGCTGTTCGTTGCTGTTGCCAGGTTATCACTGAATAAATAAGGGCGCAGCCTTCTCTGACTGCA
This sequence comes from Nycticryphes semicollaris, assembly GCA_013400055.1. Taxonomy (NCBI): domain Eukaryota; kingdom Metazoa; phylum Chordata; class Aves; order Charadriiformes; family Rostratulidae; genus Nycticryphes; species Nycticryphes semicollaris. Next base: position 867,938 of record VXBJ01005001.1, read on the forward strand.
AAATAACTTTGGGCGGCCTCGGCACAGGCTTCCCCACAAGACAGCAGGGTCAGCAACTGGCAAGCTTGCAGCAGGGCTCCCTGGCACACTTGCTGCTTGCTTGTAAGGGGTATGGGGCTCCTCCATGGTGTCCATGCCCACCTGGGACGTGACTGCGGGGGAAGCTCTGCCAGGTGAACCTCAAACATTCGCTTTCATCTTTCCTTTGGTTTTCCACTCAGGAAGGGGAGGATCTGGCTGCAAATATAGGACTGTGTGTTGGGCTGGGGAGGGAGAAAACTCAGGATGGCACAGCAGCCCTTGGTGTGAGAGAAGGCACAAGCAAAAGGAAACAAAGATAAAATTGCAGCCTGTTGAGGGAGTTTTCAGTACATGTCACTTGTGGCTTATGGTTATTTCCCAAAGTTTGTTACAGATTTTCTTTTCCCTCTTCCATCAGCAGTTTCAGTGGGAAAATAGGGAAATAAAATAGATGGGGCCACGGACAGCAGAGAGGAGGGTAGGGGAGAAGAGGGGGACCTGCACTGCTGGTGGAAGGAGTAATTAAATAACAATCATGTTAGAGGTAGAGGAAGCCATACAAGGCTGAAAACAGCTCTCCACGGGCCTTGCTGATGTCAGGAGACCTGCTGTCGTGCATATGGACAGCTGTGTGTAGCCACACCAGGAGTAGGATGGACTGCAGGACAAGCAGTGCAGAGTGGAAGGTGAGCTAGAGGCAGCAGGGAGGAGGAATTTGGGAAGATTTTGTCAGGGGGACAGGACCTTATGCTGCCTGTAGTGAATTCTCACGTTTGGGATGCTGGCACCCACAGTGAGCTTCGGCAGGGACGAGGTGATGATGAGAGGGGCAGAGGCTGGCCTGCTGCTGTCCACCTGCCTCTAGGAAGTGGCACATAGGGATTTTGGGGCCACTGAGGAGTGGGGCTTGCTGACAGCTCCCAAAGGGCCAGAGGAGGTGGGCTGGGACAAGTAGGAGGGTCCTGCGCTGTGACCACACCAGTCTCTGGTGGCTCCTTTGGGGTTTGGGAAGGTAAAGCCCTGGGAGACAGAAGGAGGCTCCTGGGGCACCTTATCTATATTCATAAAGTGCTTGAAGGGGAAGAGAATTTGATGATGGCTTAGACTACCATCCTGGCCACTTCTCAAGGAGCTTAATGGCTGTAATTTTTACATAAAATATTAGGGAAAGGTCAACTGAGGGGAAAAAACCACCCCAATCTCAACAGCAGATTTGATCTTAATGGTAAAAAGAAAAGAGTTAATGGTAAAAAGAAAGAAAAGAGTTTCTTATAAAGCCATAGTTAACTTCCAGTGCAGTACAAGGAACGGTGCATGACCACACAATCAGCCAAGTAACAAGAAGATAAAACTGTTTCTGCCAGCTCATCTTTTTATCACGCTTCTCGCCAAAACAAGTGGCTAACACCATTTAGGTAATGGCCTAAACCCTTTTTTTTTTTTTTTAATTAAAAGAAAAAATATAATTTAGTGATTTAAACTTGCTATACTCGTACCAGAAACGGGCTCTGTTTCCTCCATCACCCACCCTCCCCATACCAGAGCCATTAAATATGAGATCATCTACAGTATTGACAGGAGATTTCCAGCCTGTCCCATGTATATGTTAGGATAGTCATTACTGACCTAGTTGTAGACATAATAATGAAAGGCTGAGATTATGAATTATTATGCCTAATTTGTAAGGGATTCTCTGCTTTTGTGTTTTGCAATTCCCATCAGGCTTGAGGATTAATCCCTGCTGAATTGCATGCTAATACCAATGTGCTTTGAATACGTGTGGGGTTTATATCTCATGGTTTCCTAATTCACTATTTTTATGAAGAACAATTTCACTGGAAATACTGACTTTTCAAAGGATTGTTAGAAGCCCAACCAGAATCTCTTAAGGAAAGGGAAGTCGATGTACCTTCCTTCTGCTCTGTGCTTGCTCTAGCTCCCATGTCCAGCAAGCTGTATTTCTGCTGTGGCAAAACAACAGACTGTAGCTCTACTGAAGTATGTGGAAGGCTTTTGCTCTTTGCTAATGAGAGGGAGAGGTATCAGTTTGCAGGCTGCATGTGGGCTTGTTTTCAGTTACAGTTCAAGATAGAAAAATTTTATTTACTTACTTTATCTAAGCATGTGATGATGCGAGCTTAATCTTTACAATATGTATTCCTAATGCTTGTACAGCGGTACGGTGAAGGTGCAGGCAAAACATAAAGTGCATGTGACATTGTAGGTACGCCCGCTTTTCAGCAGTAAATCGGCTCACAAGAGCCACATGAGTTTGCAGGCAGCCGAGTCAGTGACCGCCGGCCATGAGTAAACCAGTGCTTTGCCACGGTCTCACCCAATAGCGTGGGATGAGCTGGTGGCAGCTCCTGGTTCAGCCTCCTTGCGTGGGACTGACTCCCTGTCGTTTCTGTAGGATGCTCCTGCTGCGCTGCCCGCTGCTGCTGCTGCTGCTGCCCCTCGGCTCCAGGCCCCAGAAGTTACCTACCAGAGATGAGGAGCTCTTCCAAATGCAGATCCGGGACAAAGCATTTTTTCACGATTCATCCGTCATCCCAGATGGAGCTGAAATTAGCAGCTACCTCTTCCGAGACACCCCTAAAAGGTATTTCTGCCCAGTTCAAGTGAGGAAGTTGTGCTTTGAAGATAGTAGCTCTATTTGCTGGGTATTTGGAAATAAAAATTGGATCTAAGCCAGAAAAATACAAATGCCAGTCTTCTGTCTGGTGAAGTAAGTAACTATGCAACTTTCTATCCCAATCCAGCCTCCTTGGCTGAGGGTCTATCCAATTTATCTGATTTCTGGGACAAGCACAAAGTTCACACAGACCACAGAAGTTCCCTGAATTGGGGCCACTAACCATGTCTAGAGGCAAAGGGAATGGGAAGGAAATTAGACACTACAGGCTTACCCCACCACACTTGTCTCGCTTCATTATTTCATATTGTGCTTTAAAGAAGCAGCATAAGCCAGTCTGGTTTGAATTCCTCACTATCCAAATTCTTCCCTGTGGGTCAGAAAATACTGAGGCTGGGGAAGAACCCAAGGCTCTAGATTATTCAGGGAAGGCTGGTATTGCCACCTTCTTCCTCATACTACCCACCTCCTTAAGCTGTCATCGGTGAGAAATGATTTTAAACATTTATTTTACAGTAAATGATATGTAGTGCTTCAGGGAATACAGGAGGACAGCGGAAGGTGTATGTATGTGCTTCTAATGCCCTTACCTGGACATAGCATAAAATGTGTGTTTTGCTTTGAGGATCATATCCCTAAATTCCAGGAAAGACCCCCTTTCCCTCATTTATAGCCTTGGACCATTTATACTGCATCTAGTTAGTATAAGAGTAAAAAGGGAAGCTTGATGATGAAACTTGAGGGAGAGCAGCAGGACAGAAACGCCTCTGTTGTGTCTGGACAAGCAAAGCGTGAACTCTGCAGTGCTGTGTTAGTGGGGGGACTCCTCTCATCTCCTTAGCTCTTGTCCACCAGCCTTTCCATATTCCCTCTGCACACACTTGTCTGTAAGTAATACTTTTCCTCTGTTGCCACACTGAGACCAGCCTTGATCATGTCAAGTCAGTCTCTGCTGGTTGGCTGCCATCGGTATTTATTGACATATGGGTCTGTTAACTTTCCCTTAGGTATTTCTTTGTGGTTGAAGAGGACAACACTCCCTTAGCAGTGACGGTGACACCATGTGATGCCCCTCTGGAGTGGAAACTGAGTGTGCAAGAGCTTCCAGAGGAAGCCAGCGGTGAAGGTTCAGGTAACAATCAACCAAGTTCCCTTGCACCTCAGAGACATGCTTTTCCCCTGGATTTGAAGTCCCTCAGACCAGTCTTGGTATGATGCTGAATATCACAGCAGGCCCATTTTTATGATTTTTATCTTTGGCTCTTTAGCCCCTGGCCACTGTTGTGCAGAAAACTGGCTGCAGGTAGCAATATGATAAACACATAACTGCTGCTGAGGAGAGAAAACGTCTCTGGTTTCCAGAGCTAAATGACACACACATCGCATTGAATTATATACACACCTTTGGCCCCTGCTGTATTTAGGCAAAAACTTTTAGCGTGACTCAGGGGGCCTGAGTGAAGGGCCCAAGCCCAGAAACAGTCAGTTTACCCTGGGGAGCTGTACAGCATCTCCAAGTTGGGTGCTTGAAGTAGTCTAGTGGTAGGTATTAGCTACTGTTCATGAGACTCTGTTAATACTGCTCAGCTGCAATTTCTTTTGCATTTGGTTTTAACCTTAGTGCCAAACCAGTTTCCCTCTCTGATTTAACAAAAGTGTCTTCCTCAGAAGACAAAACCTTCCTTTTTTGTCTCACTTCTGTATTTTATGTGCAAGTGTCTGTTAGTGTTTGATTTTCTCATATTTGCAAATTGTGTCTGTACAAATGTTTGTCTTTGCTTATAAAATAGGTGAACCAGAACCTCTTGAGCAACAGAAACAGCAGATTACTAATGAGGAAGGCACGGAGCTGTTCTCTTACAAAGGCAATGATGTTGAGTACTTTGTGTCCTCTAGTTCCCCATCTGGTTTGTACCAACTAGATCTACTGTCAACAGAGAAAGATACACATTTTAAAGTGTATGCAACCACTACTCCAGAATCGGACCAACCTTATCCTGAATTACCTTATGATCCCAGAATCGATGTCACTTCTCTGGGACGTACAACAGTGACACTGGCATGGAAACCAAGTCCCACTGCCTCTTTACTGAAACAGCCAATTCAGTATTGCATAGTCATCAATAAAGAACACAATTTCAAAAGCCTCTGTGCTGTTGAAGCCAAGCTTAGTTCTGATGATGCCTTCATGATGGCTCCAAAACCAGGTCTGGATTTCAGTCCGTTTGACTTTGCCCATTTTGGCTTTCCTTCAGACAACAACTCTGGCAAAGAACGTGGTTTCCTAAAATCATCAAAGTTTGGGCGCCAAACATCCTCAAAGCCGAGAGTTGACCTGCATAAAGTGTGTGTCGGAAACAAGAACATCTTCACAGTGTCAGACCTGAAGCCCGATACACAGTATTACTTTGACATGTTTGCAGTAAATACCAACACTAACATGAGCACCGCATACGTTGGCACCTTTGCCAGAACAAAGGAAGAGGCTAAACAGAAAACAGTCGAACTGAAGGACGGCAAGGTTACAGATGTATTCATCAAGAGAAAGGGAGCCAAATTTCTACGTTTTGCTCCTGTTTCATCTCACCAAAAAGTCACCTTCTCTGTTCATTCATGCCTGGATGCTGTTCAGATCCAAGTTAGAAGAGATGGAAAACTTCTCTTGTCTCAAAATGTGGAGGGTGTGCGGCAGTTCCAGCTTCGGGGAAAAGCAAAAGCTAAATACCTCATTAGGCTGAAAGGGAGCAAAAAAGGTGCTTCTGTGCTGAAGATCCTGGCTACAACAAGGCCTAACAAGCAGTCATTTCCTTCTCTTCCTGAAGATACACGAATCAAAGCCTTTGACAAACTCCGCACGTGTTCGTCGGTCACAGTGGCATGGCTAGGCACACAGGAGAGAAACAAGTTCTGCATCTACAAAAGGGAAGTGGATGACAATTACAGTGAAGAGCAGAAGAAAAGAGAGCAGAACCAGTGCTTGGGTCCAGATACAAGGAAGAAATCGGAAAAGGTTCTCTGTAAATACTTCCACAGCCAGAACATCCAGAAAGCAGTGACCACAGAGACAATCAGAGGCCTGCAGCCTGGCAAGTCCTACCTGCTGGACGTTTATGTGATAGGGCATGGCGGGCACTCTGTGAAATATCAGAGCAAATTGGTGAAAACGAGGAAGTTCTGTTAGTGCCCCTGTACATAGAAATATATGGAACTCTGCTCTGAACATTATCCTACTTCCAAGTATATGGATTGACTACTTGCACAGCTGAGAAGTTGTGACCTGTATTTGTACTGTGTAGAAAAGATATCAACTTGTATATTTATGTTTACATAAGTAATTGTTTGGAGGAACTGAGGCTGGTGCTCTCTGGTAGCATCTGGCAGCGGTATTACCATGTGTCCAGTGACCCACATGTGATGCTCAGTAGATGTCCAAGGTAGCAGGAAACTTCAAAGGAACTGGCGCTCCTTTGCTTCCATATTGCATGAACTGCTTCTAAATTATTTTATACTTAAAAGGCTGAGATACATCATTCGTCCACCCTGTTATTCACACACAAAACTCAGACAGGCACCCTTTCTCTCAGTGTAGATGCTAGGGCTTCTGTAAATTATTTTATAGAGTCTTGTTTTAAATGTTTATGTTTCTATGATTGTAAACTATTAAAATCTCTCCCCAATAAAATACAGATCTAAACTAAATATTAACTGGGCTGCACATGAAGCAGTTTCATTGCTAATGTAAATTCTTACCTAGTTGATTTTCATGTTTAAATACTGTATGTATTTCATGTACAAAGTTGCCATAACGTTATATTCCTGTACATAAAATTAAAAATATTAGATTATATATTGTTTCTTTTTTCTTGACATTCTGAGGGGATTCTTGACAGACTTGGGAGCAGAAGAGGTATTCTGAAACTTGAACTGAATTAATCTAGCACATGCCTCTTTTCTGTTGTTCTTCATCTTTTTGGGCAAGGTGGCTGAAGTGCAGTAAAATTACTGATGCTACTGAATCAGTTAAAACCTGAAAGGGAGAGCGGGCCATTGAAGGGTTTGTGACATACTCTGGGTCATAGTGATACAAGCACTAAAGGAGCACGACAGCACACAGGAGTTTTGCTTGTCTTGGGTGAAAATGGATCCTGTTCCGTCACAGTTGTGAGCGTTGCCAATGCTTCACAAGGAGCTCGCAGTCTGAGTTAGAGAGACCATACAATTCAAACAAATTACACACCAGAGAACCAGTTGTTATTTTTGTTAGTTTATCATTGAAAACATTTGCTTTCTGGATGCTGCTGGTTTTGACCAAAGTAAGCTGAGAAGATTATTTTTTTTCCATTAACAAGAATGGTAATGCTAAGAAAAAAACACGCACTTTCATTTAAAGTGCAGTTATTTCCATTGTGTAGATATTTTTTTTTTTTAAATATTAAATGTCTGGATCTCGTCTTTTCTAGATTTTCTAATTTTTTCCCCATATGTCACCTTCATTGACTCAAAAACTTGAACAGAGCTGCCTAATGGAAAACACACTTAGGAGAAGCAACTAGCCCAGCCCCATTTCAGGCAGCTAAGAGCGGGATACATACTGCCTCAGTCCCAATAGTATAGTTTGGGTCAGGACCTCAGGACAGGTTACTGAGATCTTTTTTTCTTGGTCCCATCATGTGTATCAGTGTGCAGTGCTCAGGCAGCAGATGTCAGGGCTTATTCAAAGGCAGTGCCTGGCCACAAAATGTCTCACTGCTGTGACTTTAGAAGTTGCAGCCCCCCTTGGGGCTCTGAAGGTGAGAGAAAGGAACTAAAATCCACATAAAGGCCGAAAGCAGGTTCATCTTAGGCTGCTCATGGGAGAGATGAGAACTCTCCATCCCTGGAAAGGTGAGCTCCAGTTTTCCTTGGCCCTGTAGTCCTGAGCTCTTCAGGTTTTTCTTTCTGCTGCCCTGAGCATGTTTCAGTTTGCAGACTGGTGGGCCGCAGCAGGGTTTCATGGCTGTGCAAGCTCCCATGCTGTTCCACATGCTGAGTTTGCTGTGATGATTCTCCAAGAAAGAGGCACATACCGTATGAAGAATGATCAGAAGACACCTGCTGTGTTTAATGTAATTATATAATAAACCTAATAATTGAAATTTAGATTTCTCCAGAGATTATCTCCTCTCCTCATTTGCAAACACCTCTCTGATTTATTAAAGCGAATGACTTCAGTAACACACGCCTGCTAGATTACTGTGTAAGGACACAGGTGACCCGTAAATGACTACAGCTGGGAGTCCCTCACAAACGAGACTGTGGCACCAGTGGTGGATCACCAGTTGCCAGGGTGATACTTTCCCTGTGTGTCACTGTTCAAAACGCTACTGAATCCTTCAGTTAAAGGCAACACTTGCATTTTTTTTAAGGACTTTTTGCTGCTGCCATTTTTGTGTGGAATGGTACCCCTTCCAGTGGCATATTATGATGTTTACTTGAAAGCACATGTTTCATCACCACTCCAGCTCTATTTGTTTCCTTTAGCCAGATTTCTCTGAATATTCATCCGGCTCACTTAGCTAACCACTTATGTTTGCAGTATGTCACAAAATGAAATTCCTCAAGATGCATACATCTATTTCTGAACACTACATATTCAAAGAAAAATGTCACAATATTTATCTTCATTCCACTGGAATTCTTATTTTCCCAAACAACTATCTCTGTCTATTCTTCTAGATGAATCTGGGACCGTACTAGTATCACATCTACTAACTATCCCATTATTATTAGGTCTTAACGGAGTCCCCTGTATCTGGGAGAGGCAGTTCTGATCTTGAAACGTGGAGTAAAAATAAGGACACTGGTCTTTATACAGTGCAAATATAAGTCACCCTCAAGTGGGAGGTGACTGAAGTGGGTGTTAAAGTAAGACAGGTATTATCTACTGGGAAAGCTCCAGACTGAGTGTCTGTGAGCACAAAGCCTATGTATCATATGAATCATATCACGGATGGCCAAAGAACTTTCCTGATGCCTCATTGCTGCCAGTCAGCCTGGCCATGAATTCAGTTCAGACTATATGTGTCTTCATCCTCAGGCTTATCTCATCAGCAATTCACAGCTTTCTGTCCACCGAGAAACAAATCTATTTCACACAGGCCACAGAAGGACAGTAATTTTGAACTGCTGACCTACGTGGGTCTGACTGAGTCATGGGTCTTGATCGTGTTGTTAATCCACTGTCACATCTGTATCCCTAGTTTCACATCAAAACATATATGAAAACGTCTTAAAGAGTATATTAGATGGGTATCTGGCACAAAAGGTCAAAAAAAGCCAGTGTATTAAATACACATTCAAATATATATAATGTATAGAAGTTTTTTTAAGCACAAGGCTGGAGAGATAATTAAAATAGAAACAAGCTTGAAAATAGAAGGTTAAATGGAGTTCAGCACCATGCTGGAATATGCAGTAGAGGAACACATAGTGCTATAGGAAAGCAGTATAATGGTGGCCCACCCTGGTGGCAGCACTTCATTAAGGCATATCTACTGTAGGACTGTGTAACAGAAAAGAAATCCTCTACAGATTATTTTTCATTGTTTGCTTCAAAATAAGGAAAGACTCGTTGGGCTGTTGCATACCACAGCGAGATAATTTTCAACACCTTCATCAGAGTGGAGCTTATCTAGTGTTACTGATTTACTTACTGACAAATCTGGCAGCAGCCTTACAACAGTAAGCTTCAAAGAGCCCAAAGGACAAAATGGTCCATGAGTTACAGAACACAAGATTATGATGGCAGCAGAACTGCAGAATAAATCAGTCACTTATGCACACATACATATAACTTCAGTTCAAGAACTCCACTTGTAAAAAAATGCATGGGTCTCAGAGCCATATTTGTTTGGGTTCTATGTAGTGCTTTTAAGACTGGTAACATACAACAGAGAAATAAAATAATTATTTGGAAAAGCAAATGTTTTTACCTTAGGACTTGGCAAAAAAAAAAATGCAATAGTTGTGGTTGCTTGAAGTCTCATGAATATTTAGCTTTGAAGTTACCATGTTTGAATACATTCAGTTAAATGGAATATGAAAATGTACATTATCTAATTCAGTACATAAACAGTGATGAGCAACTGTGTACCGGGAATCCTGAACTTTTCTTTCTCGCCCTCTCTCTGCTTGGAAACCTATTCATAAACCTTTGTGACAGCACAGATCAGACCTTAGGTTTTGTGACAACACACAGATCTTTGGTCTGACTGACCACACAGAGATGGTCCCAGATCTCCACAGCACAGCCAGTAATTTGGGTTCACAGTACTACATCTATTCATTCAAATTACTGTGACTTCAGAGTTATTTAGAAGTAAAGTGTATCTATTACCTTTGGCTTGTATTGAGTAGAGAACATCAGGCTGAAGGCTGACATAGACTATGAAAAGCATTTACCAATAGATTAAAGACTGGCAGTCGTGATATGTTACTCATATACTAGTAAGCTGTTAGTCTTTGACAGAGCCTTAGGAAAAGTCAGTATTCACCCACCCGTGTTTGGATCAGTTAGAGAAGCCGCCTCTTCCACTTTCTACAAGTGACACTCATTTTTGTCTTGTCTTGTAAAAAATATACTGCTACTAATAAAACCAGCAACAAACCTTGTGAGTGCATTGTTTAGTTCCAAATGCCAATTGTCATGCTAATCTGGCCAGCGAGCCTTCTCAGGTGTTAAGGCTGCTTTCAGCAGGTCAAAGAGTTACTCCAGGGAGACCACCTTTTTGCATCCTCGATAAAAGAATTCAACCCCACACTTTCAGTATGAATGCATATTTTATCTTCTCGCTTTGCCAGCGCCAGTAATGTAACTCCTGTTTGAAAAGTGTGGCATCTCCTCACAGTGTTTTTGTCTGCTTTAGAAGAGCAAGCTCATTTCTCAGAGAAGACAAACAAACTTACTCTTGAGGTAATGAATGAAATTAGCAAATGAAGAAACTATGCTGGGAAGGGTTACTTTGCTGAAAACACAACCTACTGGCTTTTGGTCCGGGACTGTTCTCAAAGCAGTCTGTATGCCAATTTCCCCTGATTTGTGGAGCAGCTTAATTAGTAGCTACCTGGTACAATTAATATCAGTTCGGTCCCTGTCTTGTAACAGGATGCTCTGTCTACACACAGAGAACTGCTGTGGCTGGACGTTGGTGTAGGAGCAGGGGTTCTCTTAAGGAGAGCTCATCTAAGGATTTGGGCTTTAAATTCTGAGGCCCTCTAGAGAGTACAAAGACCATGTGATTTGACAGCATTTGATAAATTATATGTATAGACTAATTCACATTGTCTCTTTGGCCAAGAACATATTTTACTATTTGGGAAAAGAAGGTTGTTTGGCTTCTTTTTCTACCAATAGTAATCTGTAATCTTCTTAACCACAAACTAATTGCTTATGGTGGAAGAATAAAGTGGAGAATTTAACTGTGTATTTCCACTCGTTTCCCTTTTCCAACTTCATTTTGTAAGCATTCCTGCAGGTCCAAGCTGCAATGAACAGATAAAGTCTTGGCATATGCAAAGAAAATATTTTCTAAGATTCTGGATGCCAAAGTATACATGAAGTTCTTGCCCTTGTGCGGAAAGCTAGGAAGGACTGGAGTACTCCTGAGGTATTAACATTTTCTTTTATGTCCTCTTCCATTTCATAATGTTTGCTATTACTTAAAAGGTCTCCTGGCATTCCAGTGATGTTAGAAGGAGGCTAGAGGAATCTGAATGATTTTTTTTTTTGTTGCCTGCTATGCACTTTTTATTTTTTTGCCTGTACTTCTTGCTACTGGTTTTCATTCAAACACATCTGCTTAGAAGATGGAGCAGAATAAGATGCACAGTTTTCCCCAATAAACAAACTCAGAGCAATTTCTCCTCCTCTTCTGGGAGGCAAGTAACAAAGATTTTGTTAAGAATGTGAGGCTATGGCATATCAGCAAAGCCACTTACTGAGACCATAGAAACCTGAGGAAAACGCTGTAAAAATCCCTTTCACAGCTGGCCTTCCCTCTTACATAGACTTTTTATGGTGATATGGGTACAAAATAAAACCACACCAAAGAAGATGGCTTTTTCCATGTGCTCTTACCTCACTTTCTCTGATTTAAGCAGCTACACAAAGTGCAAGCCAGTTCTACAGGGAACTATCAGCCCACTCTCCAGAGCGTGTGGCTGCCCCACAGAATCTGTGAGGATACAGCTGGGCTTCATTACCAGTCTCACCACTGGGGCCAAGTGACCCTGCTTCCTTTAACAAGCCTTTTAACATGGACTATAAAAGATGCCTGTCCTGCCTTAAGAAGAGGAAAGATAAGAGTAAGTTGTTGAAGGTGGATGAGTCAGTCTGTCTTTGCCTCTTTAAGTTTGTTTTTAAGTAAAAGGAGAATTTTGCAATCTGCAGGGGTTTTGGTTTTTAGCTCTGCCAGGGAGAATTATTCTTTTTCTTTTTGTGATACTAGAATTTCAGCTAGTTGCTTGTGAGTGATTTGTAAATGTGGTGCTACAAAAAAAAATTTTCCCTCTTCCCTCCTTTTGTCTGAAAAGCATATGTGCTTCTTACCTGTGTTAAGTCTCCTGAGCCAGCTAACTCTATGTATATGAGGTTTAATATAAGCGATTTTATTTTTTTAACTTTAGAAGACAAACAAACAAAAGAATTTTAGAAGTCTTGTTCTACTCTCTGGGTAAATAATAAATAAGTACTTTGTATCATAAGTGTGTGTTGATATTACAATGGCAAATCTGCTAAAAGGCTGATACAGAGGAAATAATTAATTATTGGTTTCTGGGGGTATTACTGCTATGTTGATACACATGCTGATTCTCATTACCCGTTTTGTCCACCCCTGCTATGCCTGTATTTTAATGCTGCTTCAGATGGTGGTTCAGAATTTTCTGATGTGGCAGTAAGTAAGCTCTAGGCTGTTTAAGGCTATGGGTATTGAGAGGATTTAATTTGTTTCGATCTGAATAGGAACTAAACATACCTGTATTGCTTGATTGTTTAATTGCAATGCTAGCTTTGTGTTTGAAGTAAGATAGAAAAAATGTGACGTAAACTTTCTTTAAATTTTGTCATAGCCTTTGCTGTATTGGGCAGTGACGTGAGCAATTTCTCTGATTACTGTTCCCTGTAACTACTACTGAGAAACAGTCTCTTCCTCTGGACAGCGTAAATTAAATCTTCAGCCTTTTGAAGTCGATGGATTTCTTTCTTGACTACATCAGTCTTTTACTTTTATAAATGGTTTCAATCTGAAAAGGCCACATCCTAAATTCAGCAGATGCTAATGCTTCTTCCCACTACAGCAAATTGTGTTTGGTATGTGTAGACTAGTTTTACATGAGGCTTTTCCAGAAAGTATTAGTTCTCATCAAAACGACTCCCACTAATTTTGATGATAGGAGGGTCCAGCCATCTCTGAACACTTTTAAAAAACCTGGCCTAGGTACTCTAGATGCCAAGTTAGTGATGGCAAATACAGAATTTGACAGGGTGGTTTTGATAGAAGAGGTTACACACTATTTGTGTCATCTTGCAAGTGAAATGTTGTAAGATGTAGTATAATGCCCTCTAGAAGTAAGCAGGCGCGTACTTTGTTGCTTCACTTTATTAAGAGTGTTTGTAAAAACAAGCAGCTGAAATAACTACATTTCTGCTCCAATGGCTTAGCTTACATAAATGTTGACAAGATTATTAACTGTTAATCTGATAATGCATACCTTCCTAAAGGATCTGTGTACTCATTTTAATTGTCTCAAAGTTCTTTTTCTAAGTCTTGCAAGTCTGGTAGAAAAGAGCCTGACTGACAATGTGAAATCTGCATGTAAAATGGGATGAGGGCTGCTTCTTCATGAAATCAGAAATGGGAAACATTGCTTTAGCTTGCTTTGCTTCTAGAATGATCAACAAGAAATAATTCGGCTTATTCTTACAGTAAAAGCATGGGTATTTTGGATGGGGGAAAAAGATCAGAGAGTCTGGATTAGAAAATGATCTGAAGTCTGGTGCTCAGTGGTTTAATTTAATTCCTAATTCATACTTACTCTGTTATCTGTACTGTTCCACACCTGGGATTGCACACTATTTCAGGTGAAACAGGGGGTCATAGAACAAACCCTGAAATTTAAATGCTTTGTAAAGTAAAAGACTTCACTTTTCTTCCCCTGTGGCCCCCTCCACAATTTCTTTAAACGTTAATGTTTATAGCACAGTCATTTCTACTTGACTTCCCCACCCCTTTGCCTTTTCAAGCTGCTGTTTTGCAAATGCTGCCTTCTCTTGTTGAGCTGCAGCAGCTGTTTCTGGCTGTGTAATTTAAACCTGCATGTAGAGGAGAAGCTGGGCTTTTCGCATCGTTTCCATATTAAACCTTTTCCTCAGTAGCTCCCTGTTATTGAGGAGAGCCTTTCATTTGTTGTCTTTAGGTACTCCATGGATTTTACAGTCTGTTTAGAGTTTCAGTGAATCTGTAAAAGGCTGTGATAGCAACTGGTACAATTCAGATATGGTTTAGTCTTCTAAATAAGTGTCTAGACTAGCTTATAAACTTGTGGTATTAGTCTTGTCGGAGATGCAAGTTTTTACTTTGTTTCATTCGTTCAATGGTTCCAAAGTCCACTTTGGAAGAATGCTTTTATCTCTTCTCTAAAGGCAACATAACTGGTTATAATAATCATAATCCTTAGCTTGCCTGGACAACCACAGCCAATATCAGGGTGTGTGGGACATATATCCCCCTCTCTTTTTCATAGCCATTTCTTATAGAAAAAAAATGCTTATAAATGCAAATTTAAGTGACTTAATGATATCGATACATTTTTCAATGCAGCTAGTTATTACTTTCTAGGCAACTTGCTCCTTAAGTGTAGGTATCAGTCTGTTGAACAGAAAAGGTACTTGCCTATCTCATAAGAGGCATGAGCGAATAATGAATGTATAGTTGGCATTCTGATTGTGTATTTTGGAAACTCCACTGATTTACAATTTGATTTCTGCCTGCTGAAAAGCATAGAGTTGAGGTGTCTTTTGATGAACTGTTAGATAAATGTTTATCATTCACTTCAAAAAGATATCCTCGCCTCTGAAGACTTTTCTTACTGATCCTACCTACTGTGAGGAAAACTGAAAAGGAACAAGTGGAAATGTTATTACTTCAATACTTGCTGTTTATAGACACAAAATAGTATGCCTATTAAAAGGGATGTTACATCTCAAAGGCAGATAACTTATCATCAGGGAGGGATGGTGCTGGTGGGAGGGTGTTTCCTTTCAGGCAGTTAAGCATGGTTTTAATTTTGCTCTGTGGCAGAATCAGGACTTACTCATCCTCTGAGTCCTGGGGAATTAATTAATTGTTTGAGGACACGTTGATGAAGATCCTGCTGAGTGTAGGCACTTCTGGTATTTTTCCTCCCACACACCCATGCATATGCCAGCTGCAATCTGGCCCCTTATTATTACTGTGTTTATTCTCCTCAATTTCCCATCACGCAATTCAGAAGCTGAATGTGAAATAAACACAAATTCATTTACTTCATGTTGTTTTTGCATAGCATTATAATTAGAAGCTAGAGACAAGTCTCTCCCTACGTTGTTCCATAGCAAGCCATTTTTCTTCCTCTTAGCTTTTCTTTTCCAGATACTGTCTTTTCACAGCCATTCTTCTGTTCTTTCACAGACCAAACGTTTTGTGCCTTTTTTTTATTTTTAAAATTTTTGACACGTTTAAAACTAACGGGCAGGTACTCTAAGCTAATGCACGTGTTGTGATGTTCTAGAGAACTAGTTTAGTCTGCTTTGAGAGCAGGAGCAGCTGCAGGCTGCCTGCAGATGTTGACCGGATGGACAGTTGCTCATGAGTGATTCCATTATGTTTCCTGAGGTCCCTTTTTGAGTCATGTTGGGCAACTGCTCCTAACCTCTAATGGCTTCCTTATGTTCTTTCACCCTCTCTTATTCAAACTGTGTTGCTGGCTGCTGGGGAGGACAGCACAGTGACAATGGCTGCTGCAGCACGGTTTGCAGGCAGATGACGCGTGACAATGTATAGACAATACAGTGGTTCTGTTTCCTCTCTAATTGTTGACTGCTGAGTGCCGGGTAATGGGTAATTAATCTCATGCCCTCTCTAGAGAGGGTGGAGCAGACCTAAAGGACATGGAGAAAACGCAGTGCCTTCTGCTTTGATTTGAGCAGTAGGTTAAAGCAAGTTACAACTGTTTCTGAATCCTCTTAAGTCATAGGTTCCCTGTTGGTATTCACAACGAAAACCCCTTTTCTCATCATGTTTTGGAGATGTTTGATCGCTTTGCTCTGACCTTGCTCAAGTGGCATTACAACTGATTGTATAATAACTCAGGGTAGCACTCACAGTGTGCTTTGCAGGAGGCTCTGCCTGGAGGTTTTGATCAGCAAGCCCTTAGTCTGGGCAAAGTATGGGAGAAGTGGAGAATGGAAAGTTATGAAATCCTTTTTACTAGGGCACCATGCTGACTTTATATTCAAGTGTGAAGGAATTGCTTCTGACATCATTGCTGTTTCTGAGCTCAAATTCTGTCCTTGTGCATAGTGTGTGATGCTGCCATTCACTTTTCTCTAAGAGGTACAGCTTGACTAGTAGCTACTACTTACATGCTGCATGTAGCTAAATATTTCTCATCATAATTAAGCAAAACATCAAAATACCTCTGTCATTAAAAAAACTAATAAAATCTCTGACCAGAGCTTTGAGGTAGGTCTGTCCAGACCTCTTCCCTCAAAGCACTTTTAAATTCAAACCTCAGGTTTTTGAACAAAGCCTACATCAGACAAAACCTCTTACAACAAAGACAAGAGAGAGAAAAGACAGACCAGACATGGGGAAGGGTTTATAAACAAATCTCCTGCTGCTCACTTTGTCCTCACTTCCAGTCTTGGTTTCAGGCAGCTCTGTGGCTTTCAGGGTTGAAGCAAACTGCAAGTTCACTCTGGTCCCTAGTGAGCTTTTTTCCATTGTCGTTGGGGCTTGTGTCTAGCTTCTCCTGCTGCTCTCAGCTATCTGAATCTGAACTGTCTCATGAACTCATGCCTCCTTGCTGTTTGCTTCTGCACCCTTTAAGCATACCCAGTAGCTCTCAAATGAAGATGCTGTCTCCTTTCCCCTGCAGAGAGGCCCACTTGACTCCATTGCTCTTTCTAAAAGAACATAATATACCAAGAGAAACAAATAAATTGAGTGTTGTCTTTCCTAGACCCTAACAGAGGCATTTTTCTGGAAAAGAAGGGTATGTTGTGGTAATGTGAAATGTGGAGTATAAATATTTATCTACTGTCAGCTCATCTGTCAATGTTTTCTGGCTATCTTTTCAAAGTTGTTTGTGTACATCTTTGTATGATTTTTCTAATATTCTTTTCCATCTCAAAATACAGGTTCTCATCAGTTCTCATGCAATGGAGGAAACATACAGGTATCCACATCTCCAGTTTGTGCAAAGGTTAACTGGGTGATCTCTTTGACTGCCCCGTACCTCAGCTGGAATTTGTGCTTTCAAGTCCGTAATTGCTGTGGTTTTGTTGTCTAGGCTGCTTATTTCTGCTAGTTCAGCAGACATCGTCATAATGAAGAGGGGAGGCTCAGTATTTCGTGTATTTTCTGTGCCGGATAAATAATTTTGCTTACATTTGGTACTGTTTTAGTAGACCTCCTGTGTGAATGCAAGTGTAGGTGTCTGCTGGGTTTAGGTGCTTAGATCAGATTAAGAGGAAAGATCTGATGGGGAGTGATCTGGTGAGTTTCTGAGAAGTATAACAACTCTTTGTCTGCTAAAGTAATGCAGCTCCTACACTACTCTGCGTGACCACTTTTATCCTACTCCAGTCCAAAACTTCCTAATGAATTCAGAGAAGTTGTTATGGCAGAAAGATACCCATCTGTAAATTAACCACTAGTGTAATGAAACGTTATACAAATCTATAACATTGAACCAGTTCCACGCCGACTAGAGGAACAGCAAGATACTTCAGATTACAATGACAAACAACAATATTGAAGAGGAACGTACATGAAAGAAACAACCAAACAACATGAACAGAGGCACATTTTCATTAAATGAAAACATCTTAAACAATGACCTTTCTGACAAACCACAGAAATAGCAAACATGCAGACTTTTTAATAACGGTTTCATACTGGAGTTTTGCACACACACCCCCTGGAAGCTTAATGCAGTCCAAATGTCTCTCCCTTGGACAAAGCCTGTGGGCATATGCTCTTTGATGGCTGAATGAGCAAGTGGAAGCTTGCAGGTTCATTTGATATTTTCTTCATCCTTGTTTTTATGGAAGGGAGAGGGAGATTAGTAAATGATCTTTCATAAAAGGTATTCTTAGAGTCTACTAAAAATGACTTGTCTTTGAATTTAGTCCAAGCCAGCTCTAGTTCCTACTGAAGTTCAGCTGCTGTAGCACTCACCAATGTCATATTGCATTTGAAATGGATAAATGCCTTGATTCATATGATGATGGGGTTTTTGTTTGTTTTGTCCCATTAGGCAGATACTGTAAGTTGGAGAGAGGGGACAAAGTATCATGTGGGATGACACCAAAATCAGTAGCTGTCTCTTCCTAGACTTCTCAAAGCAGTAGTTTTTCTTATGAAGAAATTAGTTCAGATTTATTTTGTAGTTTATTGAAACATTTAAAATTCTCATTTCTTGCTAACAGCTTTCATCAATGGGATCTATGAGGCCAAATAACCACCTAGTTCTTAAATCAGGGGATTATGTGATTTGAATCTGTCGTAACAGTATCTATTAATAACAAAACTTAAAAAGTCACCTCAAGAGTATTAGAGATTGATTGCTTTCAACTAAGTGTAGGCTATTAAGAGTTAAAACCCCTGCAAATGGAAAAGTGCTTCACCTATGTCTATTTAATGTTTTGCTCCCAATCTTTTGGACTGTTTTAGTTTTTCTCCTATGTGTTCTATCATTATCATAAACATTATCCAGCCTTCAAGATTTCATTAGAAATCATGGTTATGCCTACTTCCTGCAAGTCTGTAAACATGCAAAACATATGAGATGAAAAGAAACTAATGCCATTCTTATTTGATGGTGTTTTATTAGAATTAAAATTTATAGTATATAACCCAGTAACTCTTACTGTGGTTTGTAAACTAAATGGAAGTAATGCATTGTCAAGAATTATTGCACAAAATAATTAAAATTCAGCAATTCCAAATAGGGAAAAAAAAAAAAAAGATGGTTTCTGTCTAAGCATGAGAAGGGAAATGGAGACTCTGCTTCTGTTGTTCTCTGCTGGGGGCTCTGTCTGTATGGATGTGTGCCCGTGCCTTACGTGAGGAGCAGGTTGGGAGGTTTCAAAAATCCACTGGTTTGACAGGCAGAACCATAGCAGCAGCTGCATATTGAGAACTCTGCATCCACTGTGCTTCCTTCTCTCCCAGTTCTCTCTTAGGCTCCCTTCATGCCGTAAGAATAACCTCGCTTAGTCACTGATCAGGCAAAACCATGTTTGTTGTGTTGCATTTGGTGGTTCTGTGCAGGTTAATGCTTTTCATGCACGTTAAGAGAACAAGGAAATGTGGTCAGCATGCAGGTTGGCCACAGCCATGTTGTACAAGGGCTAACTATGGCTACTTCTCAAGTGCAGACAGGGCTTCATTCAGTCTTTCTGTGATGAATTATTGTAGTTTGGGCAGACTTTCATATAGTTTCAGAAAGGGCATGTTAATGTCTTGTACCTCTTGAAAGACACACTTTTAAATAAGGTGCAGCTGCATTGTATTTTCAGTCCATTCCCTTGCTGCTTTATGAGAAAAGATGACTAACTCATTTACGGCAATGCTGAGCAGTAATAACTTTAAATTTATGGGGAAACCAGTGTCTGGATGCCTTAGGGTGCCTGACAGGCTATAACTTAAAACCTAACTTTAAAAAAAGCAGTGTGATTTAACACAATAGGACCGATGGAGAAACAGAAACCCTATTGTGTGATAAACAGAACAGTGTCCCACAAACAATATCAAACCCAAATTCTCTGCAGCCTGACCCAGGGGGGTGCCATTGTTCTCTCTGAAATGTCAGAGAGGAGAACATACTTGAGCTAAGAGAAAGCACTTATATAGGCAGGCTTTGCACATGGTAAAACAGAACCAGCTACAGCTTTAGACTGAGCAGTAAGATTTGTTGGTCTTGTTAACCACGGAAGAATACCTCAGAAAGGAAGCAACGTAGTGGCAGACATCTTTCAAATGTCTTTCTGTATTTATTGCTGTTCTTCAAAAAAAAAAAAGTGCTTTCAAAGTACATGTCTCTTATTAATCATTAGATGATTCTGTGTGTATATACAGATGCACATTTCCATTGGCTCCTCTTCTCTACCAGTTGCAGATAGAGAACTCCCTGCTGACTTTAATCGGCTCTCAAAATCAACTTCTATCCCAAAGTATGGGTTTAACAGGCTTTTATATTTTTTTTTTTTTTTTTTAAATTCAGCTTCTGTTCTTGGTGAACAGTGAAAGTAGTTCCTCACAGGGTGCCATGTGAGATCCCTTCCCCCAGTTGAGTCTCCAGACATCTCTGCTTTGTGAAGTTAAACAGACCTATAAAGTTTAACTAGAAGGCTTTATCTGAAAGAGTGAATTTGATTGAATCATTCTGCCACTGCTTGTAATGAAGAACATATTTCTTATTTCTGTCTCAGTTCTGGAAACATTAAGATAATGAATAAAAATAAAAATTATATTCTTGTCTTTAAGCCTTCCACTGCTTTAAAAACTAAGTAACTTCACTAAGTAATCTTAAGCAGCACAAAATAATTGTAGTAACACAACTTAATGTTTGAAATAGCTATTAGTTTTCTTCATTTTTTTATTGCTTGCTTGTTTTTCTAATGTACAGAAGTCATTTTACAGCTGACCTTTACAGACATTGACAATAATATCCAAAAATCATTTGAACCAGAGTTGTCGAGTTGTCTACTTGATGATTGTTCCCTCTTACATTTTTATTTTTTTTTTTTTAGTCTAGTCTGATATCTTGTATAATACAGACTTGGAAATAAGACTCGTAGGAGATATAGGACTATCTTGTGTAACTTTGCTTTCTAATAACAGAAGTACTATGTTTGTAGTTTTCTTATTTGATATTTTGTCTGTATCCAGGAGGTAGGGGAGTAGAATTAGATAGTCTCTAGAATCTGGCATATGATTTCCAAAACAGTGCATTTCACAATGTTGTATCTACCTCATGGCACCCCAGTTAAATAATGTTAACAAGAAATGCAGTGCCCCAAGAAGTGCAGTAGACAGAAATTATGGTATCAAAACCATTCCTATTGGTCGGGTGGACAGTGAAATTTTAGATAGTTGCAATCTAAAAAATAAGTGCTATTTACAAAGAGTAATAGAGAGCACAAAATAATTTTACAAAAATTGATGCCATTCAGTGGATAGTCATAAAGCAGAACAGTTCTTTTTGAAAGCAGTTCTGAATAGAATTCAGAATGTTATGACATTTGTTTTTAAATATTGCCAGTATAAAATCTCATTTTTTTTAGGATGACTCTTCTCTTTGTATTTCAAGTTCTTCAAAACTATAGGCTACACAGCTGGATGTGCTGCTTTAAAACCAAAACAAACCTCATGTATATACGCAGCAGTTACCAACAGGTAACTTGTAGCTCTGTTAATCTCTGATCCTAAGTTTTCAGCTGACTTGACTTTGAATTCCGTGTGTTTGGGGGAGTGTTGCTGTTTACCCATGGTGTTAGGTGGAATATGATGAGGATTAGAGTGTTCAAATGGAAGCATTCAAACAGAAGAGCCATTTTCCAATATTCATCCTGCATGGTTTAATGAAAACCAAACTCCTGATAGATGTGGTTTGTTTTGTTTGTTGGTCTGGTTGTTTTTTATTAGGCTTAGTTCATTCTAGAGTGTACATGTGTATGGTACCCCTGATTATGCAGGTTTTTAAGCCTTATAAAGCAGCTCATGACCATAGGTGTTGGTGAAGCTGGTTCTGCTGAGGCCTGTAGGTGGAAAATTCCCAGATTTAAATTTCTATATGCAGGATTGGCTCCTTTTTCAGAATACAATACATATTTGGATGGATCGAAGCAAAGATCCGCAGAAGAATTCAAGTCTCTGTCATCCAGACCTGTGATAAATTTTTCCAGAAGAATTTTTTACAGCACTGAAAAGTAAGTATTTCCTGGGGAAAATATGTCATCACCTGAAAAAGTGACTTTAGGAGAGGACAGGCAGGTAGAAACCTGAAAACTGAGGAACGCACTAAGATGCACTTAGGAAAGTTCTTGCCTATTCTTAAGTTAATGGCTCTCATTTTGGTGTGTGCTCTAAGGAACTGCTTTTGGAAGAGTTCACATAAAACTTCCAAAAAGGTTTAGAACAATATATATTTTTTTCATATTTCACTTTAAAAGAAACCAATACATATCTTCTTGTCAAGAAAAAAAATCTGTATTCTTAGAACTGACTAGAAGATAGATTTGTCGTGTTGATGCAACTTTTTCTTAAAATAATCTCTTATTATAACCTTGAAATTTAGAGATGCCATAGAATTACCAGAAATTGCCCATAATTTAAAATTAAAAAATAATTACAGAATAACTAAGGAATTGTGTAGGAATGTGTTTCATTTTAGAGTCAAGCAGAAATAGTCACAGGACACGGTCCCACTTGCAACATCACATTGGCATGGAACTCAAAACCCAAAAGAAACAACATTGCATTTATGGGGCTAAATGTTGTATTGCCTTTTATGAGATACACCTGAAATTACACAGTGTGCTGACTTTAGCTGTTCTAAAGCTCTAAATTTTGGTTATTTGTTCTAAATATCCAAAACCCAGAAAAATACCCAACAGCCTTCTAAATAATACCTTTGATAATAGACCCCTGAAGTCAATGAGAATTCTCCTATCATTTAGAATCTAATGGTTTGGCCACCTGTTTTTTTGTCCAATATCTTAGGTCAAATAGCATTGGTAACTGTGAATTCAACACTTTGTAAAGGGGAGGAAAAAAATAAATTGATGTCTGTAAATAATGGAGGCATGTCGCAGTCCTTGAAATGTGTGATCTCCTTGAATTCAGTCTACAAGACAGACTGAAGTGATGCTGATGGTGTGACCAGTGATGTCTGGAAACTCATGAAAAGAGTTTTAAATTCTTTGAAGGGGAAATAGGAGGAAGTATTTGGTGGCTAAAACTTGAACAGAATAGGAATAGTAGAAATGCCAGAATGAAGCAGGAATGAAGACAAGATGCGAGTAAAGAGGCTGGAAAGGGGTCAGAAGGGAAAGCAGTAGATTTGCAGGCTGCAGTGCAGGAAGGTAATACTTGAATGTGGGATCTGGTCTAAGATGATTAAAGCTATATATGTATTGTCTCTTAGGTGGACATAGAATTAGGCTTAGCTCCCCAACTAAATCTTGTAGATCTGTTTGTTTTCCCATTTTTTGTAGGCCTTAGAGCAAACCGCTCTCTTCTGTGGCCTAGGTTTCTTACCAAGGGAATTAAATTGCTCCAGCTCACAGTTCAGGAAGAAACAAGTATCTAGAGTGGATAATCGGGGTTTTAGGCCCTCCACTTGGGGGGTTCAGACACAGTTTAACAGACTACTGAAAGGTAGAAGGTAGTGGACGTTAAAGCTGTTGAAAAGAGGGCAACTCAAATGCTGTTCTCCTGAGAATGGGAGAAAGACAGCAAAGCCAAAGAGCATAACCATTGAAGTAAAAGGTGACCTGACAGAAGTCTCTGAGCAAAGGACAGGACAGATTTTGAAAATGTGCTTAGAGTGCCAAAATGAATTTTCCATAGCTGGCAGTTCTGAGAAATATCTTCTGCATATATGTGGCCATTCTCCGAGGATTTTAAAACATTCGGTGTGGCCACTTCGTGATACTCTACATAGTGAAATGCTGAAGGTTGGTGGAGAAGTGAAAATATGAATATCCAACACCACATGGCAGACACAAAAGGTAGAGATCAGTAATGTGAGTTATCATCCATGTGCTATAATAATATTAACAAACCACTATAAGTTTATAGTACAGTAGTTGGCTGTCTTCCTGCTACAGGAAAACACAACATGGTGTTCTAACTTCCACGTCCTGTTCAGGAATGGTGGAAAAATGCTTCACAGCATTAAAGCTCTTTCAAGGTTTTATAAAGAATGTATTGTGTGGTTGGACTGCCAAATACGATGAGTTAAATGATAGGCACAGAGCAGGTACTGAAAAGGAGCTTAATTTCTGTTTGTTTTTTTTTTTTTTTCAACAAAAATAGTAGCACAGAGTAGGCATCAGCTTGGTGGCAAACCTCATGTTACATGAAGAGCCCTCTCAAAATTAGGTTGCAAGTAGGAGAGGAATTAGATAAGTTTAAAATTTACTGCTCCCAGAAGGAGCCTATGTGATCAACTCAATGCAAGGCCTAAGGGGAAATGAGGCCTGTGAAGTTATGACCTTTATGCATGTATGTGAAAGAATGAATGAACTGTCTCACCAGGGAGAAGCTGAATCTGTAAAGTCACTTTCCATTAATGAAGGGGGAAAGGAGCTGACAGGAAAAGCAGGGTGGGTCAGATCAGCTTAGCAAGCTTCTCTTGAGCTGAAATAGCCTATCACCAAGCTGAAGAAGACACTTTCAGAATGCGTAAGGATGTGGCCCAGGCATTCATCTGCTACTGCATAAAGTGATTCTGTCAGTTTCTGACACTGAAGAAAACAGTGAAAATGGCTTGCACTAAATGTTTTAAAATAGCTGTTTGGGAATTTTGCACTCTAATTTCTGAATTCTTTGAGTTCACGTCTTTCTGGGCTCTTTTATATCAGAGCATAACGTGAGTATACCAGAGTTCACTATGTGGCAGTATCCAATAGCAGGTGTCTAGGAGAAATTATATTACTGGGCCAGGTGTGTATGGTGATGCCCCGGGTACTTGTCTTGCCTCCAAGTATCTGAGGCATGGAGGCTATCTTAGCTAGACACAGCTTCTATAAATGTTGTAACCCTCAACTGACTTTTTTTTACATTAGCCTGTTGAACAGTCTTTTGAACCTGAGCAAATCACTAGAGCTATGAAGGGTGGAGAGTCTCATGGGGTCTTTGTCAAAAAAGCTGACCAACCTGCTCCAGTAACAGGGGAGGGGTTAAAAACGGCAACAGTTACAAATTGGAAAAGGTACAAAGCTGGGGCCTGAAGTCCTTGTTGGATATCAGAGAGCTGCCTGAAATTTTTTCTTTATACACTCGTACTTTATGTATCAGTCTGCAACCACGTTTTGTGCGCCTCACTTTAAAACTCATACAGTCACAGGAAACAGCACAGAAATAGGACTAGAAAAGAGCTCAGGAAATCATCTGGTACAGGACTATGTCAAGCGCTGGCTGTCCCGGTGTCACTTCATATGCTTGCCTACGCTATTCTCAAAGACCTCTGTTGATGAAAGCACAGTGACCTTGGTAGGCAGTCTGTGCAACTACTTATTTAGAAAGTGTCTTCAATGTCAAAATGTAAATTTTCAATTTAGAAAGTATTTTCAATTTTAGTGGTCACTAAAAGAAAAAAGTTTTTCTAGTTTTTTTTTTTTTTTTTTTTTAAAGTAGTCAATTGTATTTGAAGACTATTATTACATACCCAGAAGTTTTCTGTTCTCTGGAAAAAACACTTAAATGTCTTCAGTCTTTCTTCTGCAGCCATAGCTACTAGACTTTTGATGAATGGCTATGGTAATCATCTGGACTTTACTTCTCCTTTGTCTATAAAGCCTGTAACTACTATAGAAAGAAATTAGATATACTTGACATTATTTTTCTTAGCAAAAACATGCTGGAACTTTGTCTGCTCTTTTACTATTTTTCTAGGAATACAGTTCCTCAGAATGAATTCAGTTTTCCAGCTGAGGCTGAACCGATATTGAAGATGATTTTTATTTTGCAGTCTTTTCTGCTGGGATGTATAAATAAGAGTGTATATTATATTTTTCACACCAGCATAATATCTTTGACTCAAGTTCAGTTTAAGACCTGCTATTGCTTCCAGTTCTTTTTCTGAAGAGTTGCTACCTACGTATTCTCTTTCCCTTTTGCCTATGTTTTGTAGCTATGAGATCTTTTCACTATTGAACTGCAACCTGTCAATTCGTCAAGATAAAAATGTGAATACTACAGAGCTCAGGTAGAGCCTCCTATTCCAAAAGTCAGTTACTGCTACTCAGTATTTTTAACCATTTTCTACTAGCTCATTAGACTACTTTCCTATATTGCTTATTGGAAATTGTCATAGTGAGAAAGCAGCAAAAATCTGCTACAATCAAATTATATTGTGCTTCTTTTAGGTCCCTATGATGTAGATTATTTAAGTGGTAATTACTTAATACATAGCTATAACCCAAATTACTAGCTTAATCTGGTACTTACTTAAAAATTTGTCTTAATCTTTTTGAAGCCTAGTTGAAAAACCTTTGAAAAAATATGTGAACAAATAATATGCAATCAGCTTGGGAACGGACATGCAAACACATATGTATTTTAATCTTTTAAAAGAGGGACAAGAAAAGTCTTAATTCTAAAACCTGGAGCTAACTTCCAGAATTTCAAATATCTGTGAAAGAAACTTTGACATTAACTATTTGGTACATATAAGAAAGAAAGATACATAAGTTAAAAACTAATCTTACTATCTACTGCTTTACATGACCACGAGTATCACATCACAAGAAGTCTGCATTGGTTTACAGAAGACCAAAATCCAACTGTGCATTGACTAGAAGAGAGATTTGGTAGGGGAATAATTTCTTAGGTTGAAATGTTCACTGAATTCAGAAAGCTTTGAAAGAATCAGCGTAGAAAAAACAAGAAGCCACAAATAAAGAAAGCAGTCCTTAAAAATAGCTCTGAATGGAATTCTTCTCAGCAAATCAAAGTGTATTAGAGAAAGAATAACTTAGTTTTTCAGATCACTAGAAAACACAGACAAAACAAATACTGTTAGAACTGGAAAAAAATGCTGAGACACTGAGTAGATGGGGCTTATTGTCATATTTACAAAAGGCACATTTAATTGTCTCAGATTGTCTTAGATCTAAGAGATTTAGTTTTTAGTTGGTAATATAACATGGTTTAAGTTGACTCCATGTCAACACAATTTGTTCCAGGTACTTAGAGTCACTGTGCTTGGTGATTACTAGTAGCAAGGCAGCCGCTGCCCTCAAAGCAAGCACAGACATTAAAGGCATATACACAGCTCTTACTAAGCTCTGCTAGTTAATTTGCTGCTTCTGTTTTTAAAGCTTTCATTTGAGAGTATCACACTTCTAGGGGTTGTTTTCAGAAGGAATAGAAGGGTTATTGTGTCTGCATGCACTGTCATGCTGCATGGACTAAAGCAATATGGTTTTGTATTCAGGTGTCTGCTTTGTGAACCACAGTTGCTGCTATTGGCTTTAAAGAAGAGGCGGTGTTTTCCTATATAAATTAGTTAATTTCTTTGGGGAATGGAATAGTAAATAAATACATATTTATTGTTTTTTAGGTTGAATGTTGTGCAACTAAAACCAAAAAATCTTGAGGGGTTTGTATGCTGTTCCTCTTCTCATCTTCCCTTCAGATTCTGTCATTAGACAAGCTGAAACCTTTGCTTCCCAAAAACTTCCATGCAAAATGAGAAAGTGCAAAGCTTTTTCTCCATTCTGGTCCAGATACTGCAGTGTAGAAGGTCTGGGAAATCATTTACAATTATAAAAGAACAATGATCCCATACAAAATTAATGACCTTGTACCTAGTCAGAGAAATGGGCTTGGCAAATTCCAGGGAAATATCTGACCGAAACTTTTGCATACCTGGTCAAAGCTAAACATTATTTGCACACTGGAAATATGCGGGTCTACATGAACAAAGAGGAAACAGTCCGACAATACTGTAAGTGTCCTGCAAATGGGGTACAATCCAGGTAAGCCAAAGATTGTTTTTGAAGTGCTGCTCCTGATCTTACCAGGTTAAGAGGAAGTGGACAGGGTTGGAAAGGAGATACGTAGATCCAAGAAGGAAATTTTCAAAACAGTAGCTGCAAACTTGATTAATCTGCAGTGCAGAAATGTTTTGCAGACAAGAGAATGTACAATCTGGGAAGGGGGAGCTATTCTCTTGGATAACACCCTTTCTCAGATCTGTCAGCTGCCAGAATCAAGTTCTGGTATTGCTATGGATACTGCAAAAACTAATATTCTAATACTCACGGATGCAAGGAACTCTTAAATTTGATAGAAAAAAGCATGTGCCTCTCATTTCAGACCAACTGGCTGAGGGCAGGAGGAGGGAGAAAAAGAAATGTAAAGTCCCTGAAAACCTTTAGGGATCATACTACATCATCTAAACAAGATGAAAAGCTATGAAAAGCCATCCTTTCTTCTGGAGCTTCGTTTTCCTTGTAAGCTGCTGGATACTTCAGTGGCTGGCATGTTTACTTCTGGAATCTTGAAGACTATTTTTGTCTGAAATCTTTTTGTTTCTTAGAACTTGACATGTTAACTTATAAAGTAACACCCTTAATTAACTGTTCCTTGGGTAGAGGGAGTATCATATGTGCTTCTGGTATGATGTTGCAATAAGTATTGTAACTCCAGACAAGCAACTCGTGTAATTATTTAGTTTGTTACCACATGTGGATACCTGCCATGGAATTTCATTTGGGGCACAGCAGCTTCCATGACTACACAAGAGCTTTCTTCTGAAAATACCTCTTTCTCTTTCCAAGGAAGTTATGTAAATAGCTCTTGACACCATTAGCCTTCAAATCTGAAGGCTGCTGGATGCCCTTGTGTTTCTCCTTAAGCGTTCCATGTAGTTACAAACAAGCATATACGGAGCAACATAGAAACAGTGGGTCAACACGTTTGGTTTGTCCATGCTAGATTGCAAGTGAATTATAGCTCAATGTTTGCTCTCTGAAGACGGAAGACATTTTTCAACTGCTTAGCATTGTGTAGGCTTTGGATATGCCCTGGGATAGGCCATAGAAAGCTTTATAGCTCCATATCAACCTACATATAACTAACTCAATGTATGACCAAGCAATTAAGAAAGTAAAAAGCAGAACAGAAAAGCAACATGTATGAGGAGCATCTTCTGTTAAGTCAGTTTGAAGTAGCTTGCAAGACAACATGTATATGACCTACTACATAAATATTATTGGTACCTTTCTATAAGAAGATGGTGGAAGAAGTAATTAAGAATATAAAACTTTTTCTGTGTTAAATTTAAGACAGTTTACAACACTGTATGTTATGCTTCATAATTTTGTTACTTGTGCGTCACTTATTTATCTACTGTGTTATTTGGTTAAGATTAACACCAAAATGTGGGTTTTAAGTAATGTTTACTTAATGCAGGATAAATTATTTTACTTGAGGTATATTCTTCAGATTTTTTTTTTTTGATTCCCAACAATTCATCCAACTGGTTCAGTTGAAATGAATGCTAGAACTATCAAAGGATTTTTCTTAAAAGAATGAGGCCAATAAAAATGGAACCCAGTTGTCCCTGTATTCTTCACAGTTTTCACTATTTTGTAAATAGCAGCTGACGTACGTGCAGCAAGTTAAGAATGCAAAACAGAAGGCTTGTTCAGTGACTGGTGTCCAGTTTGAAAAGTCCTTTATTCTAACTTTAAAACTCCTAGTTGTGTTAATTGAAATTTATTTTATGTATCTCAAATAGTTAATATGCTCCTGTAGATGCCAGTGTGCTTTTATAATAAAAATCTGCATAGTGTGCAGTGGAACTGAAAACATACATCTAGTTCACTTTTACATTTCCTTACAAACTCAATGTTCTCTCAAGAAGAGGAAAGGACTTGCTGAACTTTCATGTATCTGTGTTGGTTTTCAGCTACTTTTCTCCTATTTCTGTGACAACACCTACCGCTGTTTAGTCTGGCTGCGGTAGATCAACTTCATTGGATAATGACAGTGTTGTCATTGATTTGGGTTAAGGACTCTCAAACAAGGCATTTGTGTTTTCTCTGGACGAGTGTGGTTTCTGCTTGTGATCTTTTGTCCAAGCTGTGCACACAACCCAGTTTCTCAGACACTGTTTTAGAGTATGAGTGCTACTCATACTCTATATATCAGTTAAGCCACCTAGACAGTGTTTTGGCAATGAGGTCAGTTGTTTCTGTGAACACAAACATTCCTGGATTGATTGTCACCCTCCTTTCAATTGCACCTGTTTTAGTGCAAGTGCCAAGAAAAAAATACTTGAAAACAGAAGAAAGAAAAATACCTGGGCAGGTGTTTCTTGTGCTTAGGAGTGGAGAACTTGAAAAAAGAAAGCCAGTAAGTGCGGAGAGGTGGTGATTTAATCATACAGGATAGATATTACCTGCTGAAATATTTAGTGCAGTTACTCTTTGTTTGGCAGTGACCTTCTGAGAAGAAATAAATGGGTCAATGTGGCTTGTGATACAGTGACTAAACACCTGCTGATAAGAGTGGTTTTGGAAGGCACACCACACCAAGTCTCTGTCTGTGGGAAAGTGGGCTGATAGAAGTTCTTCCTGCGCTTTGTTTAACAGAGTTTCTATTAAGACAGTGGAAAGCTATTCACCTCTTCTACATTATCTAGTGGCTGCTTGTGTGTGTACAGAGGGCCCTGGAAGTGCTGTTTGTGCTTGGAGTTGGATCTTAATTAAAAGAATAGTTAAATATTGTTCCAACTCTTAAAACTGAAGAAGCTGCCCCAGGCAACTTAATTCCTCTCTGTTCCATGAATTTGAGGTGTTAAAAGTTTATTCTTACACAGATTTAGATACTCCATTTTCATTCTTTTTATTTTAACTAAATTAACAGTCAGTGTCCAGGCTATAAATCTAGGTGTAAAACCTGTGTGTCTGATGGTTTTCGTCAAAGACATTCTTCCAGCCGTGTTGTTGGATTCTTTCTTCCTTTTGTTTTTCTGGTCAAAGTGAGGGCCTCAACTAATTTCCCAGAGCAGTTGCTCATATATTGAAAGATATCATGCAGAACTATATACATTACCTTTGTTAAGATTTTTTTAAAAGCTTTATGATATCGACCTAAAGTATAGCACTTTTTCAGATTTTTTGCTCTTCCCTGTGCTTGCATTACATCCTCATACTTGCTTTTAACCGCATAATCAGAAGTACCAAATCCCCTTTCTAACCACAATATTACTTCAATTTAGAGAGCAACAATATACAGGATGTGGGTTGAAAATCCCATTGAAATTAATCAGCTTTCTAGAAGAAGTTCTGTGTTGGATATATTGTTTTTATGAAAAAGTACTGGTGTGATGTTAGCAACTTGCGGAAGTGTAACTTCTTTCTCCCTGTTCAGTGTAGATTGTGTGTGGTATTAGAATATAATGTCATTGATGTGTATGTTGTAAGAATATACAGGAAGTTACTCTTTAGACAAAAACTGTGTTATGATTGGGTTCCTTTAGGGTTGCTAAATTTCTGGAATTTCATCTGAGTTCCCTCAAACAATCCCCACAAGTCAAGCATTATGTGGTTTCAAAAGTGAATCTCAATCTCTGTTTATCCATTCCTCCAATACAAAAAATAACGATGCTAAATTTGAGTGATGTTTGAGAAAACAGTGCTCACAGAAAGTGTTATATAGCACTGAAATGTGTTTGAGTATTGCTTCCGGTGAGGATACCACTGTTCGTTTAAGCAGTCAAATCTGTAAGTACCAGCAGATAAAATCATCTATGTTGGAAGGGACCTTTAAGATCATTGAGTCCACCCACTAACCTAACGCTGCCAAAATCACCACTAAACCATGCCCCTAAGCACGTGCACCATGTCTACCCATCTTTTAAATACCTACAGGGATAGTGACTCCACCACTTGCCTGGGCAGCCCATTCGATGCTGGACAACCCTTTCTGTGAAGAATTTTTTCCTAATATCCATCCTAAACATCCCCTGATGCAACTTGAGATCGTTTTCTCTTGTCCTACTGCTTGTTCCTTTGGAGAAGAGATCAACCTCCACCTCGCTACAATCTCCTTTCAGGTAGTTGTAGAGAGTGATAAGGTGTCCCCTCNGAGTGATATGGTGTCCCCTCAGTCTGCTTTTCTTCATGTATGTGAGAGATCCCAAGTCTTAAAACAAACAAACAAACAAAACACTCTGGATTTTTGTGACAGGGTGAAGCCCAGCTGTCTCTGTCGGGCTTCATAATCAGTGCCCTATTTCTAATTGGATATCCTGGTTTGAGGTAAAACAGAACCAATTTTCTGCTGAGTAATTTTACTTTTTAGCTAAAGTAAAGTCTATTCTAACTAACTGGACTCTCTGAAATTAACAGCATGTTGTGGAGAAACTGTTTGTTCTCGGAGTGATGAGACTTGATTATTTATAATTTATGCCAAGGAATGGTATGCAGAGGCTCTTGCTTATACATACTGCTATTGCAGCCAACGTCAGCTAACCTTGTGTGCCATGTTGGAGGGTTGGAAGCAGAAAAGTGTAAAGGGTCGCACCTGTGGGGAGAAGGAGACATGGCAGGTGACCCAGAACTGACTAACAGGGTATTCCATCCCATCTGCATCATGCTCAGCATAAAAGCTGAGGGATCAAAGATTCAGGTCTCTTTCTTCAATGGCCTGTATCTGAGGAGGACTCTGTTCATCTGCTTTGATCCTGATCTGTGCATTCCTGAATCCAGTTCACATCCATTCCTGAGTCCAGGTTGAGGCTTTCCAAGTGCCTGCCAACGATGCGACTGCCATCCTGGGAGCTTGATACAGTTTTGTATCTATTTTGTTATTTTCTGTGTATTTTGTTATTTTATTAAAGCAGTTCAGTTTTTTCCTAAACTCGTAAGTCTCTCTCTCTCTCCTCGGAGAGAGAGGTGAGGGACAGCATCTGTCATTGGTCTCGGTGGCTGGTCCTACCACAGCTGCTCACCCCTCTCCTCTCACACCTGCCTGTGGGTTGTGCCGCTGCAGAAACCTGAGTGAAACACCTGCTCGTCAATGGGTCTATCATCGGAACTGTGCCGAATCACAAGGCAATGAAGAGCGATTTGCTCTGGAAACGAAAGCCAACCGACAGGTGAGGAATTCACTTTATGCCTCTCTGCAGAGCCGGCCGCTTGTATGTTAGGCCGCCAGTGCACCGGCCCTGCGCTGGAACGTAAGGCTGGGGCCAGGCCTCCGCAGCCGGGGGTGTCGGAAACCCAAAGGCCTCGTATTTCCTGTCACGACATTCACACGACGCGATTAAACAAACCCCTCGACGGCGCGAAGCCCCTGACCACATCCAGCCGGGCCTCGTCCCGCCGCTGCTCCGCCCCGCCCCATCCCATCCCGCTACTGCCCGGCGGGGGCCTCGCCGGCGGCCTGGCTCCTCCTCTCTTCCTCAGGAGCCGGGAAAGCCCCGCAACCAGCCCCTCTTCCTGCCCCCTCCCCCGGTCTCTCTCATTCCCGATGGGATGGAAGTGCCCGGTAATCCTCCTCCCCGGTAGCAAGCGGCAGGGCGAGTCCGGTGCAAAATGCTGGGCATGTACGTGCCGGATAGGTTTGCCCTGAAGTCATCAAAAGTGCAGGACGGGATGGGGCTCTACGCGGCCCGTAGAATCAAAAAGGTGGGTGATGGCTGGGCGAGCGGGCTAACGGCCTAGCCCGGCCCGGCCCGGCGGGGAGCGGCTGCCACGTCTCACAGGAGAGCGGGCCGGGCCCTCCGCCCCTCTCCGGCGGCCGGCCGCGCTCTGACTTCACCTCAGCCCTGCTTTGTCGGCGTTGCCTCTGTTTCCGTCCGCCCGAGCTCCCTCTCCTCCGGAGAGGCACCTCCCG
>VXBJ01005001.1:901497-916186 GCA_013400055.1 Nycticryphes semicollaris
CCCCCCCATCCCCGGTAAAAGGGAACTTCCCGGGGCGGAGAAGGAGTGTGGGGCCGGGCCGCTGCCTAGCCCAGCGGGGTCGCCGGAAGATTTTCTCTGTGGTGGGTTTTGGGGTTTTTTGTGTTCGTCCGTCCCCCGTTCCCCCTGTCCTTTTTTTTTTTTTTTTTTTTTTTTTTTTTTTTTTTTTTTTTTTTTATTTTTTGTTTTTTTTTGTTGTTTTTTTTTGGGCGNTCTGGTACTGTTCTGAGGGCAGAGCATCTCCGGACAGGGCAGCCGCCTGGGTTATGGCCTGGCCTGAGACCGCCATGCCCCTCTGAGGTACCCGCTCCCTCCTGCCGCCTCCCTCCTCTCGGAGCTCGGTGAGGTGGGCGGTTTAATTCCTCATTTCGGGCTGCTAAAGCCGGGCCTGTGGAAGATGGGATTCAGCTGAACTGCAGGTCTCACATACCCCAACCAGGATGCCTCACAGTTGAACTGAAAGTTTCTTGATTATCTGAAACCCCAATTATAAATATCTAGGTTAGAAGAAAGGCATACCTGAAGTTATGAAGCCTGCATTAACATCTGCTTCTCTGTATTTTACATGTTTTGCTTTCTGTCTTTGTTCTGGTTTTGCCTCTGAGCAGGCTAGGAGAGCTGTCTGACTTTTCAGTGGTTTCATTAACAAGGCTTAGACACCATGATGTAGGGGTCTCTGATATTTAAGGTGTTGCCGAGTGTTAATGGAGGGGGGAAAGAGAACCATTTTAAATTACTTTATGTAAATTCCTTCCACTGTTTTTCTGGACTTTCATTTAAAACTTTAGGAGTTCACACAACACTGAATGTTGTACACGACTATCATGTATTAATCCCTGGACTCTGAAACAGAGCGAACTCTAGAGTGAAGTTCATGGATTCATGGAAATCATCATCTGTAGGTCAATATTAACACTGAATGTCAATTCAGTGTCTGAACCCCCTTCCTATACATTGTTGTCAACTGAACTATTAGAGCAGCATGCTAGGAAAATGAGGGCATTTCTGTGCCTGAATTACTCCACATTGCTTTTGAGCTCTCTTTATACAGGCAAAGCATATTCTGACAGAGCTCAGCCTGTGCAGCTCTGCCATTGTGAGTACATCATGCAAGACATCCTAGCAAAACCGAAACGTTGCAAGTGTGACACATAGTGCACATGGAATGCAGAAGGTAAAAGCAGAGGCAGTTGTAAGTAAGATCTATTTGTATTAGCAGGGTCTGGTGACAGTGTTTGTTACAGGCTTGTCCTTTAACAGTGAATCCTCGGTGATGGTAGCAGAGACAATTGTGGTATGCAGAGACAATTATGGCTGGAAGTATGTGGCTGAAGGGCAGACTGAGGAACCAGCTCTTGAGTTGCTCTGTGGCCAGTGGTTGAAACAGGTATTGCTAAAAAGGGTTGAAGACCTAAGCACTTTGTGTCACCATGGCTGTTCAAAGAAGAGTGGATGTGTAAATAACACAGATGATACATTGGATATAGCCAGACTGGGTGTTGCTTTTTTCTATGAAAAGAAAAATCAGATCTGAAGTGCTCTCATTGTTCTCCTGTCCAGTAATGAGGTAGCAGTACTACACTTCATGGCTATGATAGAGAGTAGCTAAGAGCTGTTAAAGTAATTCCTTGGGGTTTGGGCTTTGGGAGGTTTTGCATACGACACTTAACTGAAGTAAGATCGATGTTGCTGAGTAGGAGATATTGCACCATTTTCTCTCTATTGCTATCACACAACTGTGGTTGCCTTAACTGAAAGTAAGACACATTTCAGATGATTTTCTAATCAGAAATTTTAGTATTAACCTGGTACTAAGTAATCATTAAGTAGGCCTCTAAAAATTCTGCTGTTAGCAAAGGTTTTTTTTGGTAATAACACATTTTGAACTGCTCTTGTTTGCCATCTGCTTTTGTGCCCTCAGGCATTATGCTGTGGTTTCAAGTTTTGTTTGTAATCATAAAAGGTGGAAACTTTTGTTTTGTTACCTTAACAAATGTTGTGATTCACTTGTAATTTTTCCAGCACCTGGCCTTTCAACGAGGCCCTGGATAACATGGTTTAGTTGGGAGCTTCTCTGCTGACTGTGGGGAGGTCGGACGGGATGACCCTAGAGGTCATTTCCGCCTTGTACCATTCTATGGTTCTATGATTGGTATCATAAGGCCCTTAATGGAGTCATCAGACAGCCACTATATTTCGTAGTATTTTGCTGCCTCTAGAAAAAGATTAGTCACTGCTGCTTTCTTGACAGCAACTGTTGAGAAATGCTTTTTTAACACCTGAATGGTGTCCCTTTCATAGCTTGAATCACTTCTGTTGTTGACTTCAGACTGTGTTGTATGCCTCACTTTTATTGATCAGAGAGGAAGTTGAAGTCTTGAAATGTTTTTGATCAATATATATTGGCAGATGAGGCCATGTTTATTAACTGGGACTAATAAATAAATAAATATATTTAAAAATGGTCTGAAAGGCTAAAAGAGTAATTACAATTATCCTCATAGAACTTTGTGTTCCAAGATACCAGGTTTTACTATCTCTAATTCTTGCTTTCTCTCCAAATTTGAGAAGCTGTAGAAAGTGTTTAGAAGTCTGAATTACCTATTGACCATATTACATTTACTTTATATTTACAAGTGGACATCCCGTCTTTTGCTTTCGCTATTGTTTGAGCTTCTAGAAGGTCATAAACATATTGCAGTAGAGGCTTATTGGTTCAGACTAGCTAAGATTAAGAATGATGAATGGTGTTTCTTGTTTTGAGTCACTATGCAGTATTGTGCTCTTGCTGTGCTTCATCCCAGAGGTGATATGTCCTTCAGTGATGGGTAAAATTAACACTATAGGTGCTTTATAAAGTATCCAGGGATCTGTTGGATTGCAAGGATAAAAGTATTACTGAGGTGAGGGTTGTAGAAGCCTCCAAAGTACTTCAGGAAGAAATTAATCTCTGTGTATCATCTTAAGAAGTGCTATTCTGCTGAAGTGAGTTTGGGAGACTAGCTTTTTCAGTTAGTCATTCATTATGTCTTCAAATAATTTCTGTATTAAAATTACGGAGTCTATAGACCTAATCTAGATTATAGTCCAATAAATTTATTTTCATCTGACAACTGCTATAAGTAATGAGACATTCTGCAGGTATAATTACGCCCTCTGTTAGAGCTCAGCAGTTGTAGGTAGCTGCTTTCCTTGATGCGCCAAAACTACTTACTACGTTCAAGTGAATGGGGAAAGCCAGTTCACCCTGGCAGGAAGTGTCTGCCTACCTTATCTTTACTGTTGGACCATAAGTTTCCAGAGCAGATTTCTTCCACCACCCTCTTGACTCTTCCTCCTCCTTAATCTAAGCAAATAACACAATCTAAGCAAACTACCTCTATGTGGCCCCTATTAGACAGCAGTGTGTTTGCTGGGGTGCCATGCAGCATAAGCTGAGAACATTGATGGCTGTACGTGTATAACTGTATTGAGCTATTTTCACCATTGATGATGAGATAAAAGAAAAAGGAAATTTCAAGTTGTGTATTAAATTTCAGGATTTGTTAAGATGGCAGGGGAGGAACTTTGACCTCAAAAATGAGCAAACAATGAAGGGTGGTCTGGAGATCAGCGAGAAGTGAAGGAGGTGAAGGCCATAGTGCCAGTTTTTGCTATAACTTGCCCGTATGTGTGTCTCCATCACTGCTTTGGGCTCCAGTTGTCTTCTGCTGTTCTTGTCTTTTTACCTTCTGCTTTGCTGTTCTTTCTAACAAAATCTTCTTTGTGCACATTTAAAAATATTGTCCCTCAGTTCTGTTGCCTTATGTGATGTCAGTTTTCCTTTGTTTATTACTTCTTCAGGTTTAATTTTAAATACAAAGATTTTTTTTAATTTGGTTATATTTTTATTGGTTGTTTCCAAGAGGAATGATTCTGAAAGCTTTTCATTCCACTTCTTCCTCTCCACTCTACCTGTGGGCAGTCTGTAAAAAAAACATACCGAGAGGGAAAACATGTAGCAGGCTGTTTCTGAGACTGTGGAATGTGCCTGGAGGAAGGGACATGTGGA
Organism: Nycticryphes semicollaris; assembly: GCA_013400055.1. Lineage (NCBI taxonomy): Eukaryota > Metazoa > Chordata > Aves > Charadriiformes > Rostratulidae > Nycticryphes > Nycticryphes semicollaris. The sequence goes on from VXBJ01005001.1 coordinate 905,567, forward strand.
TGAGATCAAGACTTTTATTAGCCAAAATATTGTTATTTGTAAAGAAACACCAAAGTTGCTTTTTGTTATATAGTTACAATCTCTAATGCTTAAAAGTTTATAGAGCTTTTCCACCTGAATGATTCCTAAAGGAACATACCATTCTGCATTCTGGTTTGTAGGGCTCGTCACTGCAAATAAGAACAAGGCTGGGGAGGGGGGTGGAAAGCTAGGCATGTGTAAGAACAAAGTCCTATTTAAATAATTTAGCCTGCTGCTAATGTGACATCTGTGAAAGAAGAAAAAACACTGATACCTAATACTTTTAGAAGAACATATCAATGGATGCTTTCACAGCGTGTGTTATGACTAGCAGGTGGTACACATTTTAATTTTGTTTATCAAGGCTTGAATTAATTCATAGACACATGCATACTCTCTACATTTTTAAATGAATCTCACTGTATGATCAAAACCTCAGTTATTCACTGTTTTGGTTTGTTGTACTTTAGAAAGTAGTATACCAAATAATCTTGCAAGTAAATCTAATGTAAACTTTGTGCTTGCCAAATACCTCCTGTTTCAGTTGGATGTCTATTGCAAGGTGCTTCCTGAAGATCTTGTAAGAAATATATGAAATTTGAATTGTAAATTTCAGCCTTATTTAAAATAAAGTGCTGTTTCCAAAAAAGGGAAATAAGTATGTAGAGCAAAGGTATGTGTTTAAGAGCTTCTACGAGCTATGAAAAAAATGGGAACAGGCTTGAAGTTGAACCCTCAGGGATGTGCACTTTCTTGGCATATAGCAGGATGAAAAAGGGAAACTGTCCTTTTCCATTTGAAGGTTAAAATGATGCCTCTGCTGGAGTTCGGCAATTTGCTTGCTTTTTTTTCTTTTCTAACCGGTGCTTTTTCTCTTATAATTATTCCTTAGGGTGAAAAATTTGGCCCCTTTGCAGGGGAGAAGCGAATGCCACAGGAACTGGATGAGAACACAGACTGCAGGCTCATGTGGGAAGTGAGTAGTCTAGAGTGACATCATCACACCTAGCAAAAAGTGCTCTCAGAGTTAAGTTCATACTGTAACAAATTATTTTTTTATTTTTTTCCCCCCTAGTTTAAAGATACTGTAGTGAGATTTTGTACTTATCGATCCTTTTAAAACATATTTTTTGAGTGGAGGGTGATTGACTTCTTTAAAATTATAAAGAAATACCAAACGATAGTTTCTAATCAATGAAATGTGAAAAATAGCAAACCACAAAAAATATAACACCATTGTGAGAAATTATTGAAAAATAGGAAAATGAAAAAAAAAAAAGGAAATAATTTGAATATAGGAAGAAGAATGTAAGTTACTGAGATACTGATATATGCTGATCAGCAGGTGTCAGCTCATAGCTTCCTCCAACTGTAATATAAAACAATTCCTTCTGTGACACTTGTGCCAGGGGTTGGCAATTGTATAAGTGAAGTTTTTCAATTTTGGCAACTCTGTAATGTGATGTGTAGTCGTGAGATCTTTAGCGAAATAAAACCTGGTGCTATGGGCAGCTGAAAGCATAATGAGTTTCTGGGCTCTTAAATTTTTCATATATACTAGGCAGCAAGAGTAGTTTATACACTAGATCTTATAACTGTGTCCTTAACCCATCCTAGTTTCTGTCATAACTGTGTTTGCCATCTGAGTTACCAGTTGAGGAGATTATGCTAACTGATAAATACTTGCAATAACAGCATTTCCAACTTGTTATAAACACCTGCTTTTTGGTGTTTGTGTTCTGTCTTTGTAAACCTTGTTTTCTGCTGTAGCTCTTCGAGCAGAATTCCTTTCCTTTTTTATTTCTTCCCCCAGTCTCTACTGAGAAGCAGTTGGTATTGAATCCGTATTTTGTCCTGTTTTACACTGAGAAGGGGGACTATTTTCCTACTTTTTCACCTTTCTATGGCTAGAGCTGGAAGGATGGCTTATTTTTATGTTGTATTACACTGTACAAAAGAAGCTTATGCTTGAGATCCGGCTTAAAGCACTATCTGTGCATTTTTTACAGAGAAAATGTTTGTTTGAAAAAAAACCCCTCTCACATTAACATTGCTGAGCGGCTTACCAAGAGAGGTACTATTGATACAGTTTTAATAGAACTATAAATAGATTCTACACACTAGAACAATGAGTGAGAGAATGCTAAAAGCACATCTCATTAAACCCAAATACAGCAAGTGGCACAACATTCCTACCCGAGTGTTAACTCAAGTCTGTGAATCCCTGTGCCTTTGTTTTACCCCTTGCCTGTCCTTTCTTTTGTTTTTTTGTTTGTTTGTTTGTTTTTCTTTTGTTTTTTTTTTTTTTCCTTCCTTTTCTAATCTAGGGGTGTGCACAAACTATCTTTTCCCAGAGAGACGGCATGTAGAATTTGTTTCCCCTCTCTCCTTTGGTTATGTACTCAGAGCAACTGGTTTCATCTACTTTGTAGCTGAATACAAAACAATACAATGTGCTTTTATTACAAATGTTTGCTGAATACACTGCGTGTTTATGTGTCCTGGCTCACTTGCCTTTTCATGATGTTTCTGCAGGTTATTTTAAATCAATAAAATACTGGAGCTAGAACAAGGGTTTCAGAAAGGATGGTGGGTGGATTACAGCAACGAGAATGTCTTTAAGTTTGCTGGAAAGCCGTATGATTTTCCAGATGCCTCATTGCTGATGATTAAATGAGACCTATCTGTTTCTGTAAGATGAAAATAAACGGCAAATACATGTATTTAGTGATGACACTAATATGACCCCATCGACAGCAAATAAGAAAATGAGGTTTTTATGAGCTGTTCTAAAACCATTTCATAATATCTTATTATTACCTAGTTTTGAGAGCCTTGAAAAGATTCCTGCATACCAAATTTTATGACTTCCTGAATGTTTGAACCCAAGTTGTTCATGTTTACTGAAGCTGATCTGAATGTGAGCTTTATAACATAATTTAAATCATGCTGAGAGTAGTCTTAAGTTGAAAATCGAGACCAGGAATGCAGAAAGTAAAAAGTTGAATCATCCAAGTGGATGGTTATTCCAGAGACTGTGGGAGGCAGTCACAGCAACTTGCCAAATTTGTGCGTAGTCAGCTGTATCAAAGATATTAAAAAGAATTAATTTGAAGACTGTTGGCACACTAAAACCTGACCTCACCATCTGATAGAAGTCAAAAAATGCATTTTCAGAGAGGACACCTTTAGAAAGAAGGCTAAGTTATAGAGGCTTTTTGTAAGTTAAGTAAAAATCAACATTATTGGACCATTTCTTTTCTTGGTATGTGATGCCTGGGAGCAGAGGTTCAATTTTGTGGAATAGTTTTCTGTGAGGAAGTTTTCCACATGCATTTCTAGTTGTGTAGAGTCGTGGTCTGTGATGTGGTCTGTTTTGATCGAGCTATTCCTTTTTCTTCGAGATCAGCATTGTGAATTGGAGTCTTTAAGACATCACGTTGAGACAGAATTGTACACATTGTTTTCTTTTGGTCTTAGGGAAAACATGGGACCTAAAAAATATATCTGGTCCAGTGATTTTTGTTAAAGTAAGATCTGAGGATGTTAGAGTTTGTGTTTAAATTAAATACAGCGCAGTGCCACTAGTCTGTCTGTAACTTGCGTAGTTTTGAAGAATTTAAAGGTTTATGCTGGTGCATTTAACAGATTCCAGAGGACTGGGTGGGGAAGCATCCTTGATCTTGTTGTTATACTTTTAAAGAGCTACATGCTAAATGTTTTATTTACAAGTAATGTGAAAGGGGGAAAAAACCTAGTTTGTGGTAATTGCATAGTTAGTAATAATAATAATAATAATAAAAACCCAAGAAAATGTCCAAATGGCTTCGTGCTTTTTCTTTCTTTCTTTCTGTCAAGAAACTACCTCCCCATTATGTCCCAACCCCTATGTCATTGTCTTTGAGACTAAATTGCATGTTGTGCTAATTAAGTACACAGCTAGTTGCTGATGATGAATTGAGAATTTTGTTCTTATTCTTAGCATTCCACTAACACCTCAATTAAATACTGCTTCGTTGTTCTGTGTTAGTATATTAGCATAGCAATTTTATATTATGTGTATATGCTGGAAGAGCGAGTGCTTTAAGGCAAGAACAGGATAATCTTTAGGTATTGAAGTTCACAGAAGTTCCCTTTGCCAAGGGAAGAAATATGTTCATTTTCTTTTCTTTATTGTGCCTAACCAAGAAAATGGCATTTATTTCACTACTACTGGAATTGTGGCAAGCATATATGCTTTTGGTGATGACTTTGGCAAATGTTAAAACAGGGAGGGATGAAAAGACTTGGTCCTTCTTCAAATACTCTGACGTACAATGAAGAAATGTTTGTCAGAATTGGATGGCGTATAATATGCTGTAATGCTGAATGTTACATATTTCAGGTTTGGTTTCTGTCTATCTGCCACGATTATGTTGTCTTCATTGTTAAGTTTAAACCAAGAAGAACAGAAACGTGCTGGAAATCAATTTTTCAATGGAAGCTAATGTTCATTTTTATTTAACTGAGAAAATTAAATGAACTTATGTTTCTACTACTTGACTCTCATCACTGTGGCAGTGACAATTGTTTTTGGTTAAATAAACCTGCTTGAAAACTAGTGAAGGCATGAGAAAATCTGTTATTGGCCAGAACCAGCTTTGGATCAGAGCTTTAATGTGCCTTTCAAATGTGTTTCTGGCATAGGGAGGCTTTTACGTACAAGGCTTTAAGTCGAACTATGTCCTGAGTTTCGTGATAAAATAACTTTTAATTTGAAGGATTTTGTGGTTGCTCTCAAGGTGAATATAATATTAGAAATCTAGTTCTTAGCAATGTAGTCTTTATTTTTTTTTTGTATGAAGACTACCTTCCCAGTCATTGCTCCTCAGTATTTAAATTTAAAACTGTTTACTTATAATGTTTTTAATGTGTGACTCTGTTTGATTTTCAGAAATGTTTTTGGTTTTCTCATTTCTTAGACAAACGCATCTGGATGCGTATTTTACGCAAGTTGAGTTTAAAATTTTTGCTGCACAAGCCTGACATTGCATTGATTCCCTATCACAGTTGCAAATTTGTGTCCTAGATAATCCTCACTGGGGTACATTGATGTCCAAAGTAGTTATTCTTACCAGTTTGTAGATTTAGCTAAAATTCATTAATCAGCTTTTTCTAACATGAATAAACAGGACTAAGTCAAGCTTTAGCCTATGACTTTATTAATTTTAGCGACTTTTGTTACAGGCACCTTAATGATCTTCTGATTTTGATGATGAGAAGAATCTGCTCCTGAAAGTAATTGAGAATGTTAGCCTTACATCTTCAGTTATGTGTTTCATTTAGGATGCTAGAAAGCACATGTTAATGGGTGGAGGCCCTGGTATTCTGATCTGAATTTTCTATAGATAATTGCGTACGATTTGCTTAAGCAGGTTTGGGTATTCTTCCAGTGAACATGAAGTTCAACCCTTCTTATGAAGTCTCCACAAAAGGTTAGCAGAAGTCTAGGAATGAGCTTTCTGAACCATTTTGTCATTGCCAAGGTGAAATAACGTCATGCACAAATGTCACATGCTATCTATGTCCCAATACTTCTTAGTGAGTCAGCAAATCAGCAGTTGCTGCCTCAGATTTCTTTTGAAAGTAGTATTTTAGTAATTTCTATAGCAATGTTAAAATAGTAGAATCTATTCTGGAGAGAGGTCTGTGATGGAGATCTGAAACTGAGGGTGCAGAAGTATTGCATCTAGCTACTTTATACTATTAACAATAAAAATCATGTTTTCAGCTAATAAAAAAATGTAGTGCAGAGAACAGTACACTTCTTTACGTGATTGTTTGAATGAACGTAGATTTGTTTTTTGATTTATAAATGTTTAGAAAATTGTTTCCAGAATTCAGACAGTGTGTTTACTGTCTTCAGCAAGAATAACCATCTGCTTATTTTCAGTAATGTTTTTTTCTTCTTCTCTTGCCAGGTGTGCATGGTAGAGCATTTGCAATTGCGCTTATAAGCATTTTGAAGTAGCATATATGACAACTTTGGATGTATTTTGAAAATATGGAGATAATTTAATTGCAGCATAAAAGGTTAGCAGATGGAATGGTGCATGTTGTTGATGGGCATTGCAAACAGCTTAGACATGATTTTGGCCTGTGTCGGGTTTCATATGGTAGCTTATACAATAAATAGAAGCACATTTTTTTCCAAATACTTGTATGGCGACATGATGTTTGTTAATATGGCATAATTCAATGATGTCCTGATGGATCTTGAGGTGAAACTCTCAGTGTGGTGACAGTGAGTGTCAGGTATTTCATCTTACTGTGAAGGCATTTAACTAATTAGTTCAGTAATACTTTTTGTGTTGATTCTCAAGGAGATAATTCTTCATAATAGTTCAATTTGAGGTGCTTTTGTGTCTGGTGCATGCTTTGGATATGTGTATGCCTTTTAGGTGTTTGATTGTACCGAATGATCAAATATCAAGGGTGTTCTAAGACAGAAAGAGATCTTGCCATGGATTATCAGGCATGAATTTGAATTGGCCTTATTCTAGGCTTATGCCAAAGTCTACCTATACTTAAATACGAGACTAATTACTACTTAATTATTTAGCATGAGAAATCAAACGTAACTGCGTGTCTGGTCACATCACTCACTGGCAATAGAAACTCCAGGATAACTTCATTGGTTACAGAAACTACAAAGAAGGTCTTAGTGGTTGAAAGTGCCTCAACAATAAATGGGTCCTAGACCAAGTTCGTCTGTTGAACTAGAGCAGGCAGCCTCCCCTTTTGTGGATTTACCTATTTATTATTTTTTTTTTTCTAAAGGAAATAGGGATTGGGTCCTGTTTCCTGTTTTTAAACAAAACAAAGCATTAAAGTATGACATCATCTACTGGTGGCTAGGCTTTTGAGGCTTATTTCTAGCCCTTTTGCTGATTCTCCGTGCTAACCAAAGGCATATCATACAATCCCTTCTAAGTCTCTGTTGATCTGTGAAGATGACTGAATTCTTTATTATTTAGCAGTGGTCTCATGACTTAAGAGCATTGTTAGTTTGGTGGCCTCAGAAAATCAGTTAGAAATACTTTTGTATTTGAGTTCATGTCCTGTTATAATAGTTTTTAAGATCCTTTCTGAATTAACCACTGTAGCTTGAGGATCTTAAGGAACACATGCCAAGCTACTTGGATGATTATTCTTGATTCAAGTAATACCAACTATATAGAAACTGGGAAAATAACTTTCAAACATGGAATTAGCCAGGTGCACACGTGACAGATTCAAATGTCACAATTTTAAAATACAAGTACGTTCCCTAGCATTGTGAAATCGATACGACTTCACAAATTTATCAGGGAACCTCAGGCCATTAAAAATCTTTTGCCTCTATTTCAAGTATCTTATTACTATAAAAGATTGTAACAGTTCAGATATGTGGGGGAAATGCAGGAATTTGCTTGCAGATACATTAAGAAAATCTTCCTTAAAGAATTTTCTGCTTTAGTTTGTGATACACGAAAGTATTTTTCATTTCCTTTGCCTAAAAGCATCGTCAGTTTTCCAACAATTAATAGTAGTGGTAGGCAAGTTGTCCTGAAGATTCTTGTACTGGTTGGGTGATTGAAAGGTGGTCTCCTGGGAGTGGACTGGAGGCTTTGTTGCAGAATGAATCCTGTTGAGCTCTCCAGGTCTCTTATGGAGTAAGTGGTAAGGATATATGTGGGGAATTTTTCTACAAGAGGATTCTCAGAGATAAAGTCAAGAAACCTTATTCAACGTGGGGAGCGCTCCAGAAATATGCACGCTGAGTCCTAGTTCAGTGGTGCAGAGAGACAGATTGCAGTATCTTTAAGTTCCTTGGAGAGCACATGGGCAGCTTGACACCGTCATTCCATTTTCTTCCATTGCTGGTATAGCTGGTGTGACTGCCAGGGTTGGGGGAGATACTAAAGCTCTAAAGCTATGCAATACGTTTCTCATGCTTTCCAGTGTCACTGATGGATGACTGCAGGATAGAAAATTCCTTGTTGCTCTGGCTCGCAGAATTGCGTGGGCCTACAGTGCAACATCTGTCTTAGTGGCAGCCATCTCTGAATGGATTTACAGGCAGACCCAGGTGTAAGCATTTTAGCTTGGTTTTGTTGATATATTTCCGAATTAAACTGATTTTCTTGTTTGGTGATCATGTCACAAAGTAGAAGGATTACTGAGAATTTAGTGGACTGTTATTGGAGGGAACACCCTTTGGGACATATTTGGAACTTCATTTTGATTCATTAATATTTCTATGGATGATATTTAGATGCACTTATTTTAAACAGAAAATGTAAAATCTCACTGTTTATGTCATCCAATTACCATGATTAACTTGTACTGGCTTTGAGAAATATATTTGCAAGGTAAGAGTTGGTCTTTGTGGTTTTTTTTTTTTAAATACTAAGTTTGGGATTCGCTGCCATGGCTGGTCATTTAGGAGACTCATCTAACATGCAACATGTGAGAAAAGGAGTGGTAAATACCACCAGTCTAGACTGCATTAAGTATGGTGTTTTGGCTTTTTTTCCTGACTTTTCTTCCTCACATCTGTGTATTTGATGCAGCGTTATTTCTTTACGAGGTGAAAAAAGCAATAGAAAATATGGCACATCTTTAAGGGATTTATCATACTCTTTTATCAATAGTTTCCTTATGTGTTAGCCTTTATTTTGTGTTTGATATCTCTTCATGTGTTGGCAGAGACTGAGAAAGCACAACTGAGATGATCATGTATCATTGAAGTGAATAGAAATTATTCTTATATCATTTAAGGATCAAGCAAATGAAGAAGAATAATGGATGAAAAAGTAGTGTTTGGTAGTACACTACCATAAAGGTAGAGTATGTTTTTTATAATGGGATTTTGACTGCTTCTCTTTCCAACTCAAGTCAAGATCTGATAGAAACCTTTATAGGACCTCCCTGGTGAGCTTTTGTAACCCATACTTTGGTAGGTAAATCACAAAGCCATTAGCTTTATTTTAGTTGCTCAAAGACGTAAATCTGCAATGTTAACCATTTTCACTTCAAGTGAGGTTCTGCTCTGTGGATTACATGCTTAGAACTGGATGATTGTTACTGTATAGTCAATGCAGTGCTTCTGCTTGGCAAGTGGCTTTTCAGGAGGTGACTATAACATTAACATGCATTTTTGTATAAATTTGGTTTGATTTCACTCATTCTGCCCATGTTCCTAATGAAAACAGCTGTTCAAATAGTGAGCACGCGTTACTTTACCTGGTGAATAGTCACAGAATGACAGAAAGGCTGAAGTTGGAAGGACCTTTGGAAATCATCTGGTCCAACCCCGCCCTGCTCAAGTAGGGCCACTTAGTGCCAACTGCCAAGGACAGCTTTTGAATATCTATATCTGAGGACGGAGACTAGGCAGCCTCTCTGAGAAACCCATTGCGATGCTTAGTGTTAGACAATATAGTTTCCAGGTGCATTTAAATACGTAGCTTTGGCAGTTTTCACTGTGGTTAATCTATATGCTTGAAAGTTAAACAAGTTCTGAAGTTTGAAATACTGGCAGTTTCATGATGTGTCCTTCTTAAGACATGATGTCTTCCTTTGGAAGAACAATAATAAATTTTGAAGACTTTTATTTGTTTGTAGAACTACAGAAGGTTTTTTTGTTTTAATCTGAGAAGAGTGTGCTGTCACCAGCTGTTAATGTATTGGAATACAGTTTTTTTTTCTTTCCAATGATATCCTAAATGCTTATGTAACTTAAGCAAGAAATACGATATTGCATCTAGTAGAAACAAATATAGCAAGTATGTGAGCAATTTAAATACAAAACCATGAAGACAATCCGATTTTTGATCTTACATAGCTGAAATCCCTAGCTCTTAGAAAATACTTCCTCTGGATATTTCTTGTTGACAGATGAAAAAGAAAATACGTTCGTTATAGAAATAAATCACATGGAATAATAGTGTGGCCGTATGACCTTCTTGCATGGCTCTCTATCTTCCGTATCAGTGGGCATTCAAGATTCGTTTTTTATATGGCAAAGTAGCAGCTGTATCTTTTCTTTTTCTTCAGCTCTGTGTCTTTGTTTCAAGTGGGAAGAATGACTTGGTTAATACTGTTTCTATTTCTATTTTTTGTTGCTGTTCTTTTTTCAGTGTAAGCTGGATTTTTGTCATAGTCATAGAAATTGTATGGATCTGTAATGATATCCAAAGGCTCCTGATATGGACATAACATACCTTGTCTGTGCAATTCTTTTTTTAAGGTGGCTTCTTCATTTAGTGAACAAAACCTGAACATTTGTTTCTTCTACTACATAATTTACAGCCCTTACCTACATAGTATACTAATTTATTTGCTGAAATAATCTCCTATTCTGATAAAACCTAAGCCAAGTATAGTTTTACTAACTGCTATTCATTGATGCTCCGTATTTAAATTTCCTTTAAAGAGGCATATATGAAAGATTTTCAAGTGAACTGTGAAATAGGATATATGGAGTGAGTAAATGCAATTATATCGATCCTTGATTTGAAGATGTCCCCATCCAAAGGACAAAATGGTTTTTGCCCTTGCCAAAGCGGGGGGGGG
>VXBJ01005001.1:916201-948136 GCA_013400055.1 Nycticryphes semicollaris
GGGGGAACCACCACCTGAAACCAAAAAAACAAACTCGTAGAAGACTTGAAAGGGAAATGAGGAATATGGTTTTCAGTAGGTGTTCTATAAGCTTCTGCAATATTTAGGATTGGTGTGGGGCGGTAAGAGTTAACAGTAATGAAGACATATCCACTGGATTTGTAATTTGTATGAAAAAAAAAGTTGTATTTTGTGATAAAGAAACAAAACCATGATGGAGTTGTTGGATGGGAGCGGAGAACTAATTCAGGCGGGAAGTTGCTTGAGCAACTGCTAAAATTACAAAAAAGGGATTCAGCAAAGGTAGTAGGAAGGTTGAATTCAGATATGGATGTATTCTGTTTGTAGTGGTTGCCAGTTAAGGTTGAGATGTTTCTGGAAATGTGAAAGTAGACAGAAATAGATGGAATTGGCCATAGAGGGTGAACAGGATCTAGAGCTAGAACATAATAAGCAAAAGACAAGCAAGTATCAAATATGAAAATGAAAGTGAAGGGTAAAAAACTGTCAGGTTAAAGATCACTGAATGGATACGGGTGATTGCAGGAATACAGAAATTCATTACAAAGTGCCTGGCCTCAGTGATGTTGGAACCAAATGGTGGTTGGAATAGCACAAGATGAGAGAATATCCCGTCCCTTTCGTCCAGAAGACAGTTACTGTTGATATTGTTTGTACTGTTAACAGAAGAGAAACACTGCACAGTAGTTAAGTGAGTTAGAGGACATGTATAGGTTACAGAAGTAAGTGGTCCACTCTTGGACAGTATTTTGGAGAAGGAAGATAGGGCAATAATAGTGAGTTGTGAGGAAAGGAAAAGGAATGAGAGGCAGGAAAGCTTAGAACCTTAATTTGGTGAAAGTGATGAGAGACAGGGTGCCTGACAAAAGACAGGAAGGTATGAGAAGAATTAGGTAGACTGTGGTAGTAAAATGCATCAGAACATGGGAAGGAGGAGAACTCAAAAAGGAATACTGGAAAATGGTTGATAGGGTTTGGAACATTGGAATGGACAAGGACCTCTCAGGTTGTATTGGTTTCTGGTAAGATCATAAAGAGAAAGGACTTGAAGGAACAAAGAGAGGAAAGAACCTGAGCACTAGTGACCAAACTGGCAGATCAAGAAGACCCAGGAGTCAGTCGTAATTAAAGGAAAGATTAAGAAAAGGGAGAGCTCAATAAAGTTGTCAGATTTAAATTGTCCCCCTACTCTTAGGTGAATATATATAGTTAATGCACACCACATATGTGTGTATCTGTTGAACATAAGGTTCACCTGTTGAGCGCAAGCATGCTGCAGTGTTTTACCTTCTTGTGTGTGTTTGGGAAATAATTTTAAATAATTTTAATTTTGTCAATGTTCCAGGTTCGTGGGAGTAAAGGTGAAGTCCTTTATATCCTGGATGCAAGCAATCCACGCCATTCCAATTGGCTGCGTTTTGTCCATGAGGCTCCATCACAGGAACAGAAGAACCTGGCAGCCATCCAGGTATATTTGGTGGATTACTACCATTGGCCTCCTGTTGCTGATTTACTAATTTGATCTCCTCTTTAGTCTTAATCTCTGGTAGTAAAATTGCAAGATCTGAGAAAAGTAGCAAACTGCTTTCCTTTTTCTACCTTTCTTTTAAGAAGTAAACTCTTGTGCTTAAATATATATCATAATTAAGATAGATAGGATGAAAGACCAGAAATGGTCCTCAGTTACAATCTGATATTCTTTGAATACACTGTGATGGAATTACACTGAATCACTTACATGAACTATTTCTCCTGGATTAAAGTGATCCTTTTACATTTAAAAAAAAAAAACCAATAATTCCCAAAGTAGTTAAATCACTACATTAAGAATAGTTTAATCTTCTCACTACAGCCTTATTCAGTCAAGTTAAACTTTTGCCTGAATGCAGTTTTTTTGTCATTATGGAAATTAAAATGATAATGAGGTAACTATATACTTGTCTGAGTCAGGACTAATGATTGAGAGGCCCAGTTGTGTTTCACGCTAAAATCAAGATATGTGCTTAGGTGTGTGGAAAGTAGAATTGTGCCTTTGCTTTATAGTTTAAAATGTAATATGTGACATGTTTGAAAGCAAGCACGGTGCTTAAAATATTCCACTACACAATAGAATTGAAGGATCCTAATTATCTGATAGGATGATCATGCAGGGCTTGAGGATAAGTTAATAAAACGTGAAGAGATCTGAATTTACCCAGCTTATTTTTACATTTTTATATTTGTCATTTGGAGCATTCTGTGGTGATGAGTTCCACTGTTTTAATTGCACATTATGTTGAAACATGCTTCTGTTTTTCTTCTAGAAGCTTCTTTCCCTAGACCTTGTATGACAGCGAATAGTTACTTCATGTTTATTGTTCTGTGCCATCCTTGATTTTATAGAATGTTATTAGGGATAGGATACTTTCTGTCTTATATGACTTGTTCTGTGTTATTCTGTCTTATATTACAGCTCTTTTCTCAAGCTGAAGAGTCTTAGTCTGTTTAATATCTCATTTTTGGAAGCAGTCTGTGCCTGCAGAATGCAACAAAGACAGTGATATTTTTCTAGTTGTCGTCACTGTCCTTTTGGAGATTATGAAAGAAATGAATCTCCATGGTTTTTTTGAAAGCTCAGTTTTTACAGTAGAATAATTTCCAATCCCACGTAAGTAAGAATTACATTGTTGTGTTAAATTTTTTGCTCAGACTGTATACTTTCAAAAATGTTATTTCAGGCTAACCCAAGCTATTTGCTGATGTAATCCAAATTTGAAAAAAAAAATAGGGAAAGGAGAATTATTTATCAGTACTTCTTAAAATTATTATTCTGTTTTTCATCATGATATGACTTTTTTCCTAGGATTGGCATGCAGATTCTTGACAAAAGAATTAAAAAAGATTTTGAGGCCAAATGAAAAAAAAATAAATTTCCTTGCCAAGAAAACTAAGTTCATGTCTGATTCAATAAAACAGGAAAAAAGAATTAAAGTTACTAAGTACAAAAAGAATACTAGTAAAGCCCTAGCATGTAATTCTGCGAAAGATGCACTATAACTAATCTTCCCCCTGCCCCTTCCCTTCTGTTCATTATCAGTAGCACTCCTTAGTAGTAATTTCAATTTCTGTGTTGATGACCTGTCCAACTCATTGCATCTTCTACTCACCAGAGGGACCGTTTGTTTATTTGGATCTTAAACAAGCAGTTCCCAGTGAGATTGCTGCTGCCCTTCCCCTGCAGACCTGCTTATTAACCTTCCTATCCCTGTTGTGAGATTTTCTGTGACTTCCATTCCACCGTTGTATCTCTTACCACTCCTTTTCTGCCTGGCTTGTCTTCCTTTACCACAGGAGTTGAATGCTACTATTAGCAGTGGGGAACCTAAGAGGCACCAGTCTTCAGTGGATTTGTGACTCCTGCTTTCCAAAGATATCCAAAGATCTGTGTGACATTCTATCACATGTTGCTGGCTGAACATGACTGCAATTTTGCTGCTGATACTGTTTCCTTGGACTTTGTTGCTGTTACTGTTTTAGTTTACTGTGGAGAGCTTCATCATCTCCTTTTCCTCTGGGCCTGTACTCTGTGTTACTGTCTTTGCTTCAGACCTCTTTAGCTCTTAACATCCAGACTACAATTGGATTTTGAGTAATAGATAAGAAAGAGCTTTCACTATTCATTCATACAGCAGAAACTCTTGTCAGCACTCACTGCATGACTACATTATTATCATTTTCCTGATGTCTATGACAAATCAGTGGTTAATTTAGTATGACCAGTGCCTATGCAATTATTCCTGTATGTTTTCCATCTGTCTCTCAGTTACACCAAGATCTGTCAAAAGGTTTGTTGTCCTGCTTATAGTGCCACATATGAAAGGTCCTCATACATTCAGAGGCCTGGGCATTAGTCAGTGATTAGCATGTTGTCAGTGCACAGCCAGTGTGATAGCAAATTACAGTCCCTGTTAGCAAATGCAAAGTAAGGCTCACAAGAGGGAGCAGTGTGAACAATTAATGTTCATTATTACATTTTAAATAAAACACTCAGTAAAATGACCTAAACTTCTGAATAGAATTTTTAGTGGAATATCTAGTACGTACTAGTGGGTTTCTTGACAATGAAAAGGATTCTTTAAAGAAATGGAATTAAACTCTTATGGTGTGTTGCATAATGTTATACCGTGCTTAAAGTATGCTTAGTGCTTTTTGCATGCCTTTTTTTAAAGGATCATATTGGAGTTAAATAATGGTTTAAAAAGAAGAGGAGTGACAAGAATGTTAGTCCTAGAAAAGCTTCCACAGAGAAACATTTGGAAAAGTTACAGGAAAAAATAGAATAAACTCTATCAGGATGTATGAAATATTGAAAAGTACAGGAAAGGCAAACTTAAGAAAACAAAAATTTACTAAATTGTCTCATAGTGTTCTTTTAGTATCATCAGTAATCAACTGCCAAAGCAACTTGTGTGTTCCACGTGAGTGACCTTGAAGCTGTGTAGATCTAGAAGTATTTAATTGCGTATAACATTAACAGGTACTACTTGTGTTGAAGAAAACTGAATATGCACGTATTTCTTTGCAGGGTTTGAGCTCTCTTTAGTAGGAGATGCAAGTCCTAAAGCTCTGCTATTCCTTTAGGGAAAAAACCCAACCCTATAACACAGCTCAGAAATCCTTCAGTATTTGAATTGCACAACCATTACCTTTAATGTGAAGCAGATTTAACACCACTTGGTGCACTAGCACTTAGTTTTATGAAATCAGTGGGCAAAACACTGGCGGAAAGTTTCCACTAACAATACCCTTTAATTTGAATTGGGAGTTGCCTGCTTGCCACCAAGATGAT
The DNA here is from genome assembly GCA_013400055.1 of Nycticryphes semicollaris. Classification (NCBI taxonomy): domain Eukaryota; kingdom Metazoa; phylum Chordata; class Aves; order Charadriiformes; family Rostratulidae; genus Nycticryphes; species Nycticryphes semicollaris. The sequence goes on from VXBJ01005001.1 coordinate 921,051, forward strand.
GAAATGATGTTTTACATAGAGGAAAGTCATCAATCACATTAGTAAAGTTGTTTTAGCTTCATTATCATTACTCAAGCTAACATAAAAAAAAAAAAAAGAGAATTTGTATTGCTGAACAAGCACCTAAAATAATTTTTAAAAAAGAGAATACAAATCATGACATTAAAAAAAATTCCTAATCTTAAACCAACTGAATGATTGCATATTATATAATAAAGTAGAATATGTCTGCATAGTAATAGAAAGGGCTAATTAGCTAGCTGGGAGCAGAAAATAGAGTATTTAGAGATGGTTAGAGACTTGGTATTCTAACTAGCACATTATAATTACCCCTGTGAAATGTAAATGTTCTCCAGATATTTGTATTTTATGAAGATTTTTGTGAGGTTGGCTGAATTTTTAAACAAGTATTTGATTTTCTCTGTCAGTTCTCCTGTCTGCTTTTTGAAGTGGATCTTTAGCAGTGAATCTCACCAGCTAAAATCGACTCATTGAGAATATTTGACCAACATTAATGATATTAGCCCATAAAATGTGAAAATAAAGTAAACCACAGTGATAGAGCAGGGGCTGCTCTTGCTTGTCCCAAGTCTGTTCTACGAATGCTTAAGAACTTAACACTGGCTGTCTGCTTCACTTCTGACCCTATGCCATTTTCTAGGAGACTCAATGTGAATTAGGAAAAATGTTAATGGAAACTAAAGGATGTCCTTATACCCACTAATGCTAATTTCCCTGAATTATTTTTTTCCACTGGTTTTCAGTCTCCAAACACTCCAAAAAGAGCTTTTTGATCTATTCTGAGATTTTTTTTTTTTTTCAATCCTGATGGCATCACTGTAGTAGTGATAAAAGTTACAATCACATATTTAAATAAAATGATTAATAATCAGTTTGTTGCCTAGTGCTCACTATTCACTTTATAGGAAGATTAAGTGAATGCATGTTTCCCTGAATACAAATAAAGTAAACCCCATCTTGGATTGACTGCAAAATATGATGAGTTCATTGTAGCTTAATTGTACCCAATGATGATGTTTAGACCCTGTGCAAAAGGCTTCCTGTGGTGAAAAACCAACCTAGAGGGTGGGGGATTTTTTTTTTTTTTAAACTAAATTTGTTGGGGTTTTTAATTTGGATTTTTTAGGGGGACAGGGAGTTGGGGTGTGTTTGTGGTTGTGGATTTGTTGTTTCCTTTTTTTCGTTGTAATGCTACATATTTTGTAAAAACCTGGTTCTGGTGGGGAGCTCTTTATGATGTTGTGGAGAGTATCCTGGGGGCTGAGTTCTGCCTCCACTCCTGGGGGAAACTGTGGTGTATGGGCTGGCTTTGACTGGGAAGGCACAAGAAGTATTTCTAACAGCTGTGCCGTGAGTAGTACTGCTGTGTGGCTGCTAGAGAAGGATGGAAAGGTTGGAGGTAAATACCTGCATATATACCAGTTGCTTTTCTGTTGTTTTTGCCCAGCTGAACTGCTGGGAGCTTCTCTGACTCATTTCAAGTGATAATTGAATGAGTTAATCCTCTACTGTATTTAAATTAGCTTTACAACTTTTGCATTAACACAAACCGTATGAATTGTGAACTCTCTTGCCGTGGGCTATTCCTAGCTTTTTACTTAAATATGACTTCTGATATGTAGCAAAAATGCAGTGTAATTACCATAATAAAAATAAAATAGCTCTCAAAAATAACATAGTTTTGTTTATTCAAGTTTTAGACTGTCGGAGTATTGTATTTTCAATGTTACTTTATCCAGAATGGAGAAGTTTATCTGTTTGTCAATTGTAATTTTACTAAAGACTCAAGGCCAGGTTCGACAGGGCTTTTGAGCAACATGGTCTAGTGGGAAGTGCCACTGCCCATGTCAGGGGGTTTGGAAATAGATGATCTTTAAGGCCGCTTCCAACTCAAGCCATTCTATGGTTCCCTGCTGGAGTTTCCTATGCAAAAAAGATCCTGTTGTTAACATCAGAACTGTTTTATAAACAGAAATACAGCCAGCTAGTGCTTTAAATTCAAATATTTTTTCATTAGCAAGCGGACACTGAGACTGTCTGCTATAGCTTAGAAAACTGTGAGTTAGAATAACGAACAGCAAAAATGAATGTGAAGCAGCATATTTACTGGGGGGTGCTAGAGGGGTTTAAAGTTGTATTTCACAAATATGTGTTTGTTAGTGTGGCATAATTCAATGAGGGCCTGGTTGATTGAGGGGAACACCCCCCCCAGTATCTCATTGCCGCCTCCCTCCCCCGTGGGGTAGCACCAAAAGTCTTCAGAGGAAGATTAGGGTGTGAGGGACGGCGCTGTAGGAAGCGTAGTATAACTGAACTGTCTGAAAGGCAAGAGCGAGAGGAGAAGGCACAAGGAGAGCAAGTGCAAACTGTGTCAGGCTGCTTATTACAGGACAGCTTAGTGACTACTTGAAACTTACTCGTGGCTTGAGTGCTACAAAGGAAAGATCCATTTGTTATGCCATGTAAGAAGAACATGAGCGTAGGTGTTGACTTCCTGCATGCTCAGAGGGAAGAACTGAAGATCTGTTCGATTCTTTAATTTTTTTTGTAGGAAATGCAGAATTTTGTAATTCCAGGCTTATATACATTTACCTGTTGTTGAATACCTATTAGTGCTGTTCAGGTGTTCTGTTACTGAAGAATTCAAAATGAGAAGTTTCTGAAAAGTGAAATAAGTGTTTTTTTTCCATGAAATTCCTTAAACTATAGACCTGTTACGTTTTTGATTTTTGCAGTGGGAACCTCAGTAACACCAAGCAACTGTGAATGTGAAAATCATTTAGACCTTTTATCAGCACTGCGATCACAGAATTATTATTTTTTTTTTAATTTTATTTTAAATAGAACTCATCTCTGATTTTAGGCTTGCTTAATACTAAGCTGGTGCATAGAGTGGTGATAGTATGATTCAAAAAGATCTACCGTTGTTATCTCTCCATGGCTTTCTAAAGGCCTCTCTTCCCAAGTTTTGCTATTGCTAAGTGCTTTACTAAGTGTTTTACTTTTCACAACAAAAGCTTTCAGTAAAAATAATCTAAAGTTTCAGTGCTTCTTTGTAGAGCCACCAGAATTGTGGTGCCGGAATTAGTTTTTTGTTCTCCCCACTGAGAAACAAGAATATTTTATTTTTAAGCTGGAAGACTGGGAAATGTGTACTGAATTGAAATGTACAGTGAAGGGCAGGAGGAACCCCTTTGGGCAGGGAAAACAACAACAAAAATTGTCCAGCTCTCCTTTGGATTGCTATTGTACACATCGTTCAAATTCCTGAGGAGTTCAACTGCAAGATTTGGGTATGTAGTATCATTACTGCAAAAAACCACATGTTTCTGCAGATGGGAAATTAAAAGCAACGGCTTCTAATTTAATGCAAGATGATAACTGCAACCAAAGCATAAATAAGAAAAAAGTCTGTGATAATACGGAGTATTCAGCTGGAAAAACACTCTAACCTTCACTGGGAGCTATCACTAGTTACATCAGTATTAAAAACACAGGGGAAGTGTAGGACTTGCAGTACTGCTATAACCTTGTGCTGCTCTGTTTAATCTCACATTCGCATCTCAAAGGTTACCTACTGCACCGTGCAATATGGCACAATAGGAATAGATACGTAGACAGAGCTGTGGCTTCTGCATCTCCTTTGTGTGTGGTTCAAGGGCTATAGTTTGGATTAGACATAGTCTGAGTTCCTGGGCTGAACGTCTTCATTACCTGTGTGTTGAAAGTGGGGTGGTTTTTTTTCTTTGTTTTTCGTGTTGTTTTGGTGTTTTGAAGAGAAGTCCATCTCTTTCCTGCCTGATGAGAGTCACAAACATGCCGCACACCCAGGAGTAGAATGAGTGAGACAGGGATATGTGCCTTAAACAGTCAAGCAGCTTCCAGTGTACAAACAGTGTGGAATAAAAAAGAAAATTTTTTCCCCAGTCTCTTTGTCATCTGTCCTGCCATACTTTCTTGAGAGGGGCAAGGGTCTCCTTGTCCCCAGCAGCACCTCTGGAAGGTTGTTTTGCGTCACCCGCTTTCTGCTAGGGATCTGCTCTTCCTCTTGGGAGGCATCATTATTCTAATAGTGTCCTTTTTGGACCTGTCTTGTGCCTGAGCTTGTAGCTTTGTCTTCTCCTACAGTCCCCAAGAAATCACCTACACACGTTTCCTGGGTTAGGGATTCTGCCCTCGCAGGCCTTGCCAAGGTTGATTTTACTCTGGCAAGCATGATACCTTGGAGCTGCAGGTGAAGATCAGGAAAGAGAGTGTACTAGTTTGGGGAGCTAGCAAAGGAGAACTGGCAGAACAGGTAGGGCTGAAAAGCTGTCTTGCTGCCAGGAAACTGAATGTAGAGGGAAGCTGGGTAGCACTTTTAAGAGGAGTGGCTGTAGGCACCTGGTAAGGATTAGGACAGTTGGGTGGGAGCCAGCTGGTCAAACTATGGAGGATGGAAAAGCCCTACATTTCCTCAGGTAACACAGGACTATCTGCTTCCTGCTCCTCCTGTGTTTTCAGCTTTCAGGAGTGATGACATGTATCTGTCTTACACTTTTGGTTGAAAGCGTGATGGGCTGTCAATGCTTCTTGGCCCACATTCCTTGTCAGCCTCCCTTCTACCAAGTTCATGTGAAGGTGCCTAACTGTACGGAAAAGCTGAGAATCTGAGAGAGAGAGAGGTGCCTATAGTGGAGCAAAAATAGGACAGTAAGAGCTGTTGGAACAAGAAAACTGTATTGGTCAGGTCGGTGTGGCCCATAGATTAAAAGATGAAAGTCAAGGCAGGAGGTGAGAGAAGCAAAGTGGAATAACCAGGAATAGCATGACGGCAGGTTGTGATGCCACCCTGTGAAGCTAACCATGACCAGCACTTGGGTTTTTTTCCAACTGTGTCCTGTTGCAGAAGAATGCTGTTAACAGAACCACCAGCGTGGCCTAAGCAGATGGGCAGGTGGAACAACTGTAGATGTGTTTTTAGTATATGGAGGGTTTATTAAAATTATTAGAAAGATTTCTTAGTACGTTCACTGTGTCTATGTCTGCATTCATGTAGACAAATGTGTTTCATGCAGGTATTGCTGGTAGGGGGAAAGACTCATAATCCTTTGTGGTTCTGGAGAACTTCCATTGCTTTCACTGAAAATACTGCCTGAGGAAGCTGCTACAGTGTGGGTATATACAGATTAATTAGCACTATGACTATCTGACTACTAGCATTTGTTTGGCTGGAAAAGCCAAACAAATTAGCGTTTGAGGAAGGATGAATTTGAACTGTGTTTTATTTTGGGTTGGCACCAAACTTAGTTTTGTTTCAATGCAAAAGCAACCAAATCACTCAAGCATTGAGTGTCAGTAGTACTTGTCCATTAATCTTTTTACTAACCAAAAGTACACCAACAGGAAAGAACCAGGATATTTTTAGGCACAAATAGCTGTAAAATAAGCCTCAGATGCACATGAAGGAAGTGCAGACATAGTGAGGATGCAGCTGTATTGCTAAAAGCTTGGTTGTTGGAATTCACGTACTTGGTCTAGGTTAACCTGAACAATTAGTCCTGGTTTCTGTTCTCCCAGATGTACTGTGTGGTAATAAGGCCTGTCACATGATCCAAGTGAAAAGTTCTATTTAATTCTTCAATCAGTAAGTTCAGGACTTTATTTTATTTTTTTTTGGCAAGCCAGTAATAGGTATGTGCTGCCATTTATAAGGTTGTCTTGCTTTTAAAATAAGGTTGTTCTAAACAGTAATATATTGGAGGTTTAGCCCAATGGTTTGATCCTGTCCAAGTAGGGACTGCGTGTACAAAGACTTTTTACTTTCTTCGCGTCAAGAGTTTCAGTACGTGATTTGAGTTTAGACTATAGTAAATTAAAGGTCTCTGCACTTGACAGGGGCATGAAAACCAGCAACACCTAGATGCATGCAAAAGTTAGGGTGGCATGCTGATAGATATCTGGACTGCAGAATGTATCTTGGGGGGGAAAAAAAAAGCACGATTTGTTTGGTTTTCAAATGTTGTTTTTGAGATAAGAACAGAAAGCGTGTCCTTGAAGGCAGCAGCTGCATCAAGTCTATTGAATTAAATAGCTTTTGCTCTTGTGTGACAATATCTTGTGTAATATATAACAGACCTTCTAAAACTCAAGGAATAGTACATCCCTGTTGACAGTTCAAATTAATCTTAGTATATTACAGAAATTAAAAATCATTATCTTGTCCTTGTGCTATGAAGCTTGTTACAAAATATATGGCTAGATGTAGTGTAAAGAAGCTTCAATTAACTTTTCTGGATGTTAATCAGATAAGCTTTAAGATTAATGATAGAACTTGGAAGTCTTCATTGCGTAAAGACAGGTCTCCTTTAGAGCTTTGGATAGTACCTAAAGCAGTTGCTTCACCTATGGGGAAAACAAAATAAAAGCAGCTCTGTGTATCAGTTTAGGAGACTTCCCCCGCTTCCCCTTGCCAACCTTAGTAATTTCAATTAAATATTGTCAAAGACCAAAGTTGTTAGTTTATGTATCTATTTGGAAGTTTATTTATTCATTATGGAGAAGTTATTGAAGCCTATTATTATATATTTTGTCCTCTCCTCCAGAATCTGGGGATGGATCTTTGTCCTTGTGTGAATCTGTGTATCTACACTGATTTAACCAGTGGAGGGTTTTGATCTAGTGATTTACAGTGTGCTTTACAGATGTGCCTGCTAACTTGATGGTGAAGATAACTGCCCAAGGTTGAAAGGCTTTTCATGAAGAAAGCTGGAATGTTAAGGAGAGAGAGAGGGAAAATTAACACTATATAAACATATTACTGAGAGCTGCATTGTAATTCATGCAGGGGGGACAGGGGACAGAGCTAAAGCTATATTGATTATTTAAATTTTTAATTTTTCTGATACTCTAATGTTTCATTTTCAAACTCTGAAGTTCTTGTCAGGCAGAGTGTGGCAGAGAAGAGGACTTTAACAGTGCTTCCACCTTGGTCTAGGCTATAGTGCATATTGGAAAAGCCTCACAGGTGAGGCAGGGGAATATTTCCAGAATACCAGAATACAAGGGCACTTTATCCATGCGGTCACACTGGGAAAGAAGTCTCAGAAAGGCTGGTTTAGCATTGTGCTCCCTGAGGAATGGAGCCAGTCCCTCCACAGTTGAGGGCTAATTTTAGTTCCGGGTGTTATTTTGACATAATTATTCATTGCTTCTACTTACTGTTTGCAACAGGAAGGGGAAAATATTTTCTATCTGGCTGTGGAAGATATTGAAACAGACACTGAACTTCTGATTGGGTACTTGGACAGTGATATGGAAGAAGAGGAAGAGGAGGAAGATGAAGTAACTGTTATCCAGGAAGATGAAGACAGTGGCAACAATAAGGAAGTGCAACCAGCTGGCGAAAAAATTGCAGGTGAGTAAGAAGTAAAAAATAGGATAACCGGAGAGTTGAAAAGTAGTAACAAAGAAGAAAGAGAATGTTAACTGTATAGAAAACTGGAAGGCTCCCCAGGTTTAGTTTGGGCTCATATGTGGTTTTTATCCATATTTTGGCTTGAGTTGAGAGCTGCTTTTCTTTGCCTAATAAGAAGCAGCCATTCCAGCTGTGTTACTGAGCGAATGAGTGAGCCTAGATTTCATGAGGAGTTACCATTAGGTTTTGAACTAAAGATGCAGTTCATTTCACCTGACACGTGGTCTTATGAAAGCTAATTTTTTTCTTTAAGAGGGGTAGTTTCCCTCTTACTTAGATTGGAAAGAAATAAACCTTTTCATGAAACTGTTCGGCTAATCCTCAGGTAAGATGTCTAAGAAAAGGTAGGTGACTTGAGCTGTCTGGTGAATCCTCAGTATCTTTACCAAAGTAGAGATAACCTGGATGACTACTTTAGGCTAACAGCCTAAGTCACACCAAACTTAATACTTTGCATCCATTTTCAATAATGCTATAGTAACTAACTTTTTGTCTTTTGTGAATTTTGTGATGCCACTTTGCATAATGTGTTTCTGGCAGAGGCTCTCTCCTGATGTAACCAAAATATTCCCTGAAAACTATTCCTTTACTGTTTTTTTTTGCCTCTAATCATGCAGATCCCCTCACCTGTAAAGAGGACCATGCATGCCCAAACTGTGAATCTAGTTTTGCCAGCCAGGAGATTCTAGCTGAACATCTTCAGACTTTGCACCAAAAACCCAGTGAGGAAAAGGAATTTAAGTGCCAAAACTGTGGAAAGAAGTTCCCTGTTAAACAAGCTCTGCAAAGACAGTGAGTAGAAACAGGAGCGTTGTTTTCAGTGATCGTCTAAACAAATTTAATTCAATCATTTATTTCTCTTGGCTTAGTCACAACTTAAGCTTTAATTTTTATGCTGATGTGTTTGTACCCTTACCTTTTACATTAGTCTTTAAACATGTTAAAATCTTGTATTTGTTGGAGACTTCAATTTGAATTGCAAAAATGTCGCTAATATTTTATTTTTAAAATCATACACTACAGACCAGATCAGAGCTGCTATTTGGTGGAAAACTGTTGGTCTCCATCAGTGGACTATTTATTAGTTTACAAGATGTAATTTTTAAGCTATGGGTGTTGTTACAGAACTGATGTAAGATTAAGAAGAAAGTAAATGGTGATCTAGGAGGGCCAAAAAAAGGAAAAACAGTGCTTCATGTTTGCTTAATTAAATATTTGGGTAACGGAAAAAACTCAAATAGAACCATGAAATGTGTGAGATTTAAGAGCACGTCTTTACTGTCCTCGGTATGTAAATACTCAGTTTTGCCACTAAAGTCATGTACCTTAGAATTAAACTTTTGTACAAAAGCATAACTGTTTTTGTCTTTTATTGTATATATTTTTTTGCTTTCAATTAAATAGATATATTTTTATTATACATTTAATTACAGATAATACATTACATGCTTAAATGATTATAGATAGTACATTTGATCTAACTCTCTTGTGTTGGAAAGAAACCGACTCATATAGCATCGAATGCACTTACAGCTGCTCCTCTAATAAATTGATCTCTCTTACATACGAATAACGTGAACGTTGCTAGGACTGGCAGCTCTGTATAAGCTCTGTTCTTTCATGGAAATAAATAAAATTATATAGCAGAGAAATATTTGGTGGAGATAATTAAGCATTTTCTCTTGAACTTAGACTTCTATCTAGTCTGTAGTGGAAGTTGGATTTGTGCTTTATAGCTAGATAAGTAATGTTTTATGTCACGCTAAATAAGATAAATTTGTGTGAGGATACAGCAATATGATCCTGACTCTTGCTGTTCATGCATTTTATTAGTCCCACTAAATTCTGGGAGACTTCACATACAAAATAGATCACTTGACTACTTAAAGATTTGTAGAGATGTATATATATTTTTTAGCTATATATATTTTAGCTGTGCATATTGTAAAATAGTCTCCTTATTTTTAATTTTTTTTTTAAATTTCTCTTTGTTGTACTTCAGTGCTCAGAGAATATCATCCCAGGAGACTCTTCAAGAAGTTTTCAGTGCTCTGTTTGCAATACTTCCTTCAGCTCAGAATCGAGGTTTTGTGTCTGAGTTACAGGATGGCTGTCATATCATTGCTGGCCTCCCTTTGCATGTTAGCTTTCAAGCTTGTTAGTTTATCCTAACAGTCAAAGAAGTCAAATGCTTTCATTCCTATTTGCTGTAAGTAATGCATGGCGTGGCCTTGGAACTCTGCAGAGCAGCATGCGTTAAGCTCAGAGTACTTGGTATGTGTCTGGTTTCTGTAGATACTACTTTGTGTTGCTTTTTTTTTTGTTGTTTTGTTTTTGGTTAGTTGTTTTTTTTTACTGGTTATCCCATACAGTTATGAACAGCACAAGGAGGCATGCAGAGGAGATGCCAGATTCATATGCAAGGCAGATAGCTGCGGGAAGAAGTTCAAGAGTAAGGACGCCCTGAAAAAACATAAAGAAAATGTTCACAGTGGTAAGAAAGAATTTAATGTTTCTTCAGATAAAAGCCCTGTAACGTGTTCCTAGCCTTCAATTTGCAAATTGGAGTAAACTCAGTCTTTGGTTTCTTTTTTAATGGATCTGTTTGTATCAAAAGGAAAATTTAGAAGTAACTAATTGCAAGAGTAACTATTCCTCCTTCCCCAGGGAGAAATTACTGTATACTAGATGAATCATCAGTCTACTGCAGAAAACGTAATTGGAATTTGGGGAAGTTTAAACTAGGCAAATAATAGGTAAAGCAACACATTTCAGTAGTGGGGAAAGTCAACCACTAGCACGAACTGCTACAGGAAGTGGTGAGTTCTTGATCTTTTGGTATTTTCAGGACACAATGGGATGTCTTTCTGGAAGACATGCTTCACAAACGATTAGGCTTGATGAGGGTATTGCATAAAATTCTATAGCCTCTGTTGTGCAGGAAGCCAGAGCAGACAATCCACTAGTCCCATTAGGCCCTAGCGTTTTTATATCTGTGCTCTGTGAATCAATAGTTTTCAATCAAACTTCACTCTGTTTTCATGAAAGGGCAAAATGCTGCTCTCAAGTCCACAATGCGGATCTCAGTTCTGGCATTCTGCTCTCTCTGCATGCCCTCTCTCAATGGAAGATCAGTATGTGTGGGGACAGCAGAATAGCAGACTGCAAAGAAAACAGTCTGTAGTTGATGGTGACAGGACTGAGATGCTTTGTAAGGTTTTCATTACATGAAATCTCTTTTTTCTGCCAAACTCTTAAGTGTGCAGAAACTTTCCTACAACCATTCTTATAAAAGATTATCTCCTTTCTTTTCGGTATCTGCAAGAATTTTTTTCACACATGAGCACTGTTATTTTTAGGCTTAGCTTTGGTCAGTTATGTAGTGGTATACAAATTCCACAAATCTCTTGAATGATCACTCCAGACATGACTGAAAGCCTGGAGGATATTTTTTTCTCTGCCCGCACAATAAGCGGAGCTTTTATTTTACCACTTGGGAGTAATAGAAATCACAACCCATGTCAGTGAAGGAAGGAAAATAACCTACAACTGTTGAGGAACACCTCTAGTATTCCTTCCAGCCTTGTGTTACCTGAAGGCAAAGGAAAGTAGAATGGATTGTTATATGTGTTTTCTGCTATGAACAGACATTCTCTATCACCTTTCTCTCCTCTGAAAAGGTTTTATTAATTTTCATGTAAGTTGATGAAGTGTATTCCTGTATTTATGTGTATATCAGTGTATGTATAAATACTTGCCTTAAATTTTATAACAGCAAATACATACGTGAGATTAAGTACTTTTTTATAATATGGATTTAAGTACTGAACCTATCAATTGACTGGGTACATCGTAGTAAGAAGATTCAACATAATATAAATTCTTTAGGACAGGAAAAGCAGGAAAAATGTAGGATGCTGAGAGTCTGAAGAATTTATTAGGAAGCCATCTAGTGAGTTAGTTTATGATCCAAACTTCCCCCATGTTTGAACATACTCACCTCCTCTTTCCTTCTGTCTCCATTCATTTTAGTAAGCAATGTAATATGAACATTTTTTTACATAAGGAAATATCTTACATGGGCATGTAATTATAAACAAAGAATAAGGTTTGTGGTAGCTTTGCCTTGTAATAAAATAGCTTTGTGGGTTATTAAAATGAATTTCACAAGGTAAATAAGCGATAAACCCAATTAAATGCTTTGTCACTTTTTAAAGCAACTGTGAAAAGGGAAGTAAAATACATCTGGTAGCTGACCTGTATCTTGCTTTGTAATTTACATTTTAGATGAGATTTCAGTTCAGGATCTGGTGCTAATACAAATTTCCTGTCTTTTTCAGTTACAGACCACTAATGATATATTATTTTATATAGCAGAATGCTTAATGCTTTGTTAATAAAGAAAAATGGGAAATGGTGGTTTTGACTTCATGGGCTCTCTTTCATTGTTGCTGCAGTAACCCTGTTCAGGAATGTTTCTGTTAAAGCTCTAGAATATAAGTTTTTTAAGATTTTAATTGTATTGACTTCTGGAATAAATCAATTGTTCAGTTATAAAGTGAATTGTTATTTGTGAGTTGCATTTTTCATATTGGATTGGTGATGTGTGATACCATCACAAGAGTTTTTTTTCTTTATTGTTCTGGTTTTCTTGATTTACATTCCATCAGTAACTGGTTTATTGGACACCCACAGAGAACTCCTGATATGGGACACTTTGAAGATGGGATACAAATGTAAAAATCTTATGTCAGTCAAATGACCTGTGAAAGCCACAAACTCAGTGGAATTATTTAGGTTCTTTCTTAGCACTTCCTTTTTAAGATGTTGATGGTATTTTGTTTCTGTTTCAGGAAATTCTAGGAAGAAGCTGATGTGTTCAGTCTGCAATAAGAAATGTTCCTCAGCAGCAAATCTCCAAGAGCATCGAAAGGTCAGTAAGATGAAGGCTAACCCACAGCAGGCTTTGACTTCACTAAGATGTGAGACTGGTGCTTAGGTCACTTGAAAGCTGCTGTAATGCAGACCTTTAGGTAATCTCTTTCATGGTTACAAACCCAATGTATTTTATTGTGGGGTTTTATTTTTTTAATCGCAATTGGTTAAAGCAAAAATCTTCCTAAAGTTTTAATGTGTCTTTATAAAATACAAAAATGTTTGGTTTTGTATTATTTATGCATTCCAACATTAAGTCAAAGCTGCTTGCTGTTTTTCAGTATTCTTAAATGCTAAGCTAAATGTACAAGTATGTTATGCAATGGTATGATACATACAGACCATAAAATAGCTTCATGAGCCTTCAGTTTTTGTACAAAATACAATCAGTCTTTCTTATTACTTTGTGATATACCAGTAAGGGTGTTACTTGTAATTTAGGTATGCAGTGATAAATAAACTTCTTCAAAGCCAATTTTTTGATGTCTATTTTTATGCATATGGTTTTTTTATAACCAGAACAGGAGGGGCTAACAGTTCAAAAAGCATCTCTTGGAAATAAGAGGGTTCATATAGAAATACAGATGGACTATAAATTTGAGATTCTGAATCCATTATACCCAAAGGAAGTCTCAGCAAGATTAGTTTGATAAATCGCTAAAACCCAGGAGATTCTGTTTTTACAAAAAAAGCTACGTTGTACTGTTTATCAGATTAACTGTAAGTCTTTAATAATGCCCTGGTTCTAACCTGAATCCATTGAGGATATCGATGATACCAATTAAAATAGATTTTTGCAAAGAAAATGGTGGGGCCCCTCCTCTTTTGTTTGCTTTTCTTTTTCTGTGTATTAATACGTTCATAATTTCTTGTGTAACAGGGCTATACTTTGTTACTCCTCAGATGAAATTGTGGCATGCCTTGCCACATGTAATTACAATTTTTAACACAACAGTGCACCGTATGGTGGCCCTGAAAATCCAGAATATCATGGTTAGTGTGTCCATCTTATTAAAATGTTAGTTTTGTTTCAGCAATTGCAATTCTGTGCAGATACTGACACATACTAACATGCTTTTCAAGGAGCATTGATGGTAGGTCAGTTGAGCATTTCCTCATCTTAAGAATCACCATGAATATTTTATGCATAAAAATGTATTTCTTCTCCTTGATTGGGTCCTCTTTTAAGACATAGAAAACAGATATTCCAGATTCACAACCTACAAAAGATAGTGAAGGAGATTGTATGTAGGGCTCAGGCCGGCTGTTTGTTTGAATTACTTCTGCTTTTATGGAATCACAGAATTGTGAGAGTTGGAAGGGACCTCTAGAGATCATCTAGGCCAACTCCCCTGCTAAAGTAGGATTGCCCAGAGCACGTCACTCAGGACTGCATCCAGGTGGGTCTTGAAGATCTCCAGAGAAGGGGACTCCAAAACCTCCTTGGGCAGCCTGTTCCAGTGCTCTGTCACCTTCACCATAAACAAGATTTTTCTCATATTTGAATGGAACTTCCTGTGTTCCAGCTTGTGGCTGTTGTCCCTCGTCCTGTCACTGGTAATGGCTGAGAAAAGTCTGGCTCCATGCTCCTTCAACCCACCCTGTAAGCATTAATAAGGTCATTGTTTAGGAAGCGGGGCAGGATCTTTCAGGAACGATGCCAGAAATATTTAGACAGGCAATAAAAATAGTAGGAAAATAATAGGTGAAATAGGGAGGAAAAGATTTTTTTTCCACCTGTGTCCTGTCAACATAAAGAAGTAATGAATAGAAAGGTAAAGTACTGGAGATAAAAAGTAAGCCCAGACAAGAAAAATAGAAATTTGACAAATGCAGAGAAAGAAGATGTCTATAGGGAAGATTAAGAGACATGTTTTTACTCTCTGAAGACATGGTCCTTCAGATCCGTAGCTTTCACATCATCTTTGATTTAAACCCATCTTTAGCTTTGTGCATCCTGCAGATTGCTTGTGCTTTGTATCTAAAAATAAGCCCTTTCTGAGCCACACACAATTAAAATTTATTGTTATCATCTTCCATACCTTAGTCTCAACCTCTCCCATTTGTTTTCCAGACTGTTGGCTTGTGTCATGCTAATTTTTGGTGGCACTGGGTTTTTTTCCTTTGGAGTTTTTAGAGTTTGTGGGTAGGGTTTTGTCCATCCCCCCCTCACGCCCCTCATTTTATATCAATAAATTCAAGGAAATAGAGGGCTGGATGAGACTTCAGGAGGATTTCTAGCCTGTTCTGTTTCACTGAGGGGAGTAAGCATGTACCTAAATCATCCTAGATATGTGCTGTCTCATCTCGTGAAAAGTTCCATTAAAGAAAATTCTGCCACCTCCATAGAGGTCTCATAGAGGTCTCTTTGTATTCTGACTTCCAGCTTTAGTGCCATCAACTTTGTTTGAATGTGTTCATTAGTCCATTGTTTGTTTTTTCTGATGTCCCACTTAAATCTTCTTCAATACAAAGTGAATTAATTGCTCTTTGTCTTATCTGACAGAATGCCAAGAAATTTTCACTGCTGTCTTCTTTATAACAATTAGCATATTGCAATGTTGTTCTGTACTCCATTTGCAATTTCTAGGCTGTACAAGCACTGTTATCTCAACCTTTCTTCATGCATCTGTTTTTCCAAACTGCTTTTTCTGCCAATGGATGCTACCCAGACAAGAAGAGCAGTGATACTTAGTTGAGCCCCTGGTAATGCCAAATATTGTGCAATGTCCTGAATTTAGTAATACAGAGAATATATCTAATAATATATCTCAGAATGACAGGATTTTCTAACAGCAACATCGTTCTCATTATTCATATTTTGTTTGGAATTCATTAATGTTTTCTGTAGTGGTGCTATGTAAACTGTTGGTTATGATGTAGCATTTGTGCATTTGATTTCTCCTTCCTAAATATTGAAAGTTTCGAGCTTCATTCAGAGTGTGGAAATAATTTTTAATTCTGATTTTGTCTTCCTTAGTGATTACAGTCTGACCCAGAGTAATCTCATCCACATTATTTATTTGATTTGATTTGCAAAGCTACTTACTGAAATACAACCCTCTTCATGCATGATGCCTACAAAACTTTAACAGTTATGATTCACTGATACTGCTTTTTGTGGTGATCAGTATCTTTTGTTTTCCATTCTGTCTATAACCACCTGTTCTCTTTTTTGTCTTATCCTCCAATTGTGAAGTGATATCCTTCTATCTATGTATAGTAGTGCATAATTTGGACTGCTAAGTGGTATGGTAGTACAAATGGTAGTACAAAAAAAAAAAAAAATAATTCCCAGCAACCACTACTCTGAGAAAGCTGTACAGGAGCTTACAGAAGACTGGGTAATAGAATGAAAAAGGTTGTAGTAAAATCTCATTTCTGCAGGTTTGTGATATCTGCTGCCAGAGCAAATGATACACCATCTGAATTATTCTGATACTAAGTTTTGTAGCTTAACTAAAATGCAAAATTCAATCATTCAATGATGATAACAGTGAGCAAGTGAAGGGAGCGTTGTCTTCATTGATGCAGATTCTTGCTAAAGGGTTCCTTTTGTACCTTTCAATATTGGTGTCTCGGATTTTGGATTTGAATTGCTCACCGAAACTTAAACTTATGTGAGCATATACATATCACAGGCTGCCAGGTCTCTTCACTGATGCTCTACTGTTCTGTAAGCGGAAAGGGAAGACAAATTCAAACAAATCCCAGCGTTGCTAGTTTCTTTTCTGAGGCTGATGCAGACAGAATTGATAGTGCTACACTTTTAGTACTTGTAGGTAAACTGGGGGGGTATGTCTCTTCCTGGCTGTTCTGTGGAGTGAGTTCCTGACTCTTGTTGTAGGCAGAAGTTTTCAATGGTAATGTAGCTAATTTCCCATTCAGAAAGAAGATTAAGGACACCTTTCAGTGTAAGGCATTAAAGCTTTTGACTTTGGAAAAGGTCATAAAACAAATGGCTGTAAGAAATGTAGGATTGTGATTCACTGGTAAGACTAGTTTGTGCTGTTGCGCCATCCTGGATTTCATAGCAGATTGCTCAGGTGAATCTGTAAGATTCCACTAAGAGGCATGCTGTAGCAAGGTCTGCTGGTGAGAAAATGACAGAACCAAGAAGGATCGTACTCATCATTTGTTCTAAAAGATTGAGAGTGCTTCATTATGAAAAAAAAAACATGATTCCTTTTCATGTTTCTTTGTTGTAGAGTTGAACTTCCTGCAAAGTTATGGTGAGGAAAGTCACTCTTAAATATCATCTGGGATTCCTTCCCTCTCACCCTGCTTTTTTTTGTTCCTACCAGTTCCAAATGTCTTTGCCGGTTTTTGTTCAACATTGTGTAGTGTTTTGTTCTACTGTGCAATCTTTATTTTTCTTGATCACTATAAAAGCCATAGAAAGGTAGACGAAACCAAATTTTGAACATCACTTTAAAATTGTTAATAACATTTAACAATTTCGATTGGATGCAATATTATCATATCCTTGCTCTCTCAAAGTATTGCCTTCCAACAGAGTCTCCTCCAGTACTTGGAGTGGTAGATTCAAATTCAAACGACTTTTTGATAAAGTTGATCATGCATTACTTGTATCTTCAAAGTTTTAGCTCAGTTTCACCCCCAAAACTCTTTTGAATGATCTTTTGCTTTTCAATAGACCTAATGAAAATTGTAAGATTCGCAGTCCTGTAAGTGAAGATATTTATCTGAGCATCTATTAATCTTGTTCAGATTCTTGCTGTTTTGTATAGCATGTAATTGTCATCTGAAGATGTAACTCTATGAAACAATTTTAAGAATGTTTTGACTTTGAAGTAACAGAGGTTTATGTTGATAGCTATTACAGCCCCCTGATGATACTAATTCTGTTACACAAATAAGTCATTGCATGAGCAATTCTCTGTGGTATTAAAGCTTGTGTATTCATTAGAGCATGTTGCTTGACAAGTGTTCTTAAAATGAAAATCTGTTTGAATATCCTTATTCCTAAAAATTATTTGCTCTATTTTATTACTGTTGTTTTTTTACCATGTAATTGCACACTTTTTAGTGTCGGCTACTGCATATATGCTTGGTAGCTACAGCTATTTATTGCACACGCACATAAGTCTGTGTCTGATTCTTTTCTAAAGGATTGATTAAAGAGTGCCAGCTATAGAATATATATTTGATGGCTGTAGCTTTTTAATGCATGTGCATGCAAATCTCTGTTTTAGTGCAAATGCATTCAATGAGACTGTTTATTAAACAGAGCTCATACGTTGAAATCAGACATTTGTGTAATGTTAAAGCACAGTCTGGATTCTGATGTATTAAATATTGTGTTTAATAAGATCTTAAAAGTTAACTTCAAATTCTTGTGTCAGGGTGAGGGGCGTTCTGATAGCACTTGGTTACAGAATTATATAAACTTCAGTGCACAATCTAAGTAAAAATTTAGATCTTTTGGGAAAGGTTACAGTAGTAGATTTTGTGTGCATACAAAATAAATTAATCTGAAACACAACTGAGTAAAGAGGATATTTAGAACAAATGATCTTCATTTGAGTTTACCACCTGATTCTGTGTGCATTTCATTAAGCATCACTGTCCAAAGTGTGCAAGTTTGCAGAGATTATTGGAAATGGCATAACCAATTTGGCCATGTTGAGGGGAGGCTGCCAATGGCAAATGTTATACAGAGCAGAAGGTGAACGGTAATCATGTCAGGTGAAGAACTATGTATGTGTTGTGATTTTTGGGGAACATTAAATAACACAGGATTATTTATTTTTTTTTAATTGAGTATCAGAAGTTGCACCTCTCAACTGCGCCTCTTATTTTTCCATCATGTAGTCCTTGATGATGTTGCTGGCTTTGATATTGAAAATCCTGCTAATGCTTAGCGTATTTATAGTCTTAAGAGACACTGCTGCCTCTTCACCGTCTTGCCTATAAAAGCTTTTAAGAGAAACAATCCTGAAAGAGTTTGATAGTAAAATTCTTACAGTAGTTATGAAGTAGTTACTCTGTTATTTTTACTTATGTCTTATTGACTGGAAAGAAATCTTATGAAAAGGTATTCTACATCACTATTTTTAATGCTTTCCTAATAATAATGCTTTAAATGAGTTGATATTGCAGTTTTGCATGCCCTGTGTTTCTAAATATAGTTCTAGTCATAATTTGTTTGCATTTATGAATATTTATTTTTTGAGGGGTACTGTTGTTCACCAAGGGACTAGCAAGGGGGAAATAACAGAATATTAATGAGTACCAGTACAGCTACTGGCCAAGAAATACTTACAGTCTGTTAGAGAACAGTTATATATGTAAGATGTGTGACCTTGTTTGAGACATTTAATAATCATTGAACACTCACTTTGCAGGTCCATGAGATCTTTGAGTGCCAGGAATGTGACAAGAAATTTATTTCAGCTAACCAGCTAAAACGCCATATGATAACTCATTCAGGTAATGTACAACAATAACACAGATGTGTATGTGTGTATAAGTATTTAATGTATGTTGAATTTTACTTGAATTGGTTTCTTATAGAAGGCTTAATGAATTCTGTGTTGTCCCGAGCTGTTCATGCAAATCTCAGGTTCCAAGGAAACCACCTAAACTATCGTTTCTAAGTCTTTAAAAAAAAATCTAAGTGTAGTGCTGTATCTTCCTATTGCTGCTCTGTCAAGCTATTTTTTCATGCTAGCTGGGGTAGGTGATGTCCGTTAATTGAGATGGGGCAAAAGATTGCTACTTGACTTATAGAGGAGGTGAAGAATCAGTAGTTGAAATTTCATGTTGAAAGAAAAAAAGGATAGGAGATGGCGTATCCTGCTAGAAATCGGTGATTAAAAAGGGATATATTTATTCACGTGTGTATGTGTGTATATATATATGTGTATATCTGTTAGTGGACTCATTTGCATGTAGTTTCCAGTCTCCAGGAAGCAGCTCATACTCCGCACCGATTCACAGACCACACACAAGCGTTTCTTTGTGCCTGCCCTTTGCCAGAACAGGGCACTGAGTGGGGAGTGGCCTGTCCGTAGGTTTCACAGTATGACACAAATTGGCTCTGCCGGGATTTCTGATCACTGTAATCTAGTGCATCTGTCTTTCACCAGTGATTAGAAACATCACCCAACACAATGGAAACACAAACACTGTTCTGTCAAATACATTAGCATTTAAAATAATGCAGGTTTTTACAGCAGCATAGGCTTATAACTGAACTATTTTCTTGATACCGGTCCACACTAAAAGCTCATTTCTTGCAACATAATCTCAGAGGCTCCTAGCTTTCTTTTGACATTTTGGATGAGCATTAATGTTGTTCAGTTGCAGTCACCAGTAGAAGCATAAAGGCTTTTTGCATAGGAACTTTTGATATTGGAAGTTAATATGTATATTGTTAATTAAGTTTTAAAACATTTAAACTGTCATGCCCTCTTTCACATTTGTAATCTGGAAACAGGGTTTTCCTCTTTGAAGTCATTCTCTTTTGATTTAAGCTAATTAATCAGAATTTAGTTTTAGCAATGATTATTGCAAAGAATGTGCCAATTTCTTGAGATGCACTATGGCTCATCTTTTGTGAAGTGACTTAACTGTCTAACATAAAGGGCATTAGATGTCTTTCTAATTGGTTTAATCTTAATTGGGTTGACTTAATTGCAGAAATCTCTCTGAGGAGATGACTGTCTCTGCCTTTCATCTTCTCCCCCTGTATAAACAGGAGATTAAATGTCCCCCACTCATTTTCTGCAGAAAAACGCCCCTACACCTGCGAGGTTTGCAATAAGTCCTTCAAACGACTTGATCAAGTGACTGCACACAAAATAATACACAGTGAAGATAAACCTTATAAATGCAAGCTTTGTGGAAAGGGATTTGCCCACAGAAATGTTTACAAGAATCACAAGAAGGTAAAGCACTCTGCTGTTGTTGTTTACAGGTCTGCCAGCCTCAGATTTTTTTTTTTTCTTTAAAGTGGTTCATCATTAAGCTCTGGCTTGCTTTTAAACATGGGATTAAAGTATTGGAGAATGTATTTTTCAGTGTTCTTTGTTATATCCAAAATCTCAAAATACTAAATGAATTCTAGTTGAAAAAAAAAAAAAAGTGAAAGAATAAGAAGGAAATCACCGCTTCTTGATTAAAAGCATCATGTAAATCCCCATTTTGACTTTTCTGCTTGTGGGTGGTTTTTTTTTTTCTTAATATTAGGTTATCAAATTAAAAAATTAACTGGTCTAGAATGTCTTCAAATTTTTTTTGTATTTTAAGAGATACCATATTTGAATAAAACTAGTGTAGTTCCCTTGCAGTCATAGTTGGACTTAGGAGCACATGCTTTCAAACTATACTTGATTTGCACTGGGTAGTGTTCACAAATTAAAACGACATCAGAAGAAATGTTACCTGAAAACCAGATTCATGAAGGGATGCTCCGCTTCTGTTGATTTAGGCTCAAATCTGCTTGGCCTAATTTCTATAATGCCTGTCATTATCTGGGGTTACAGTTCTAATGGCAAGGCTATATCCATGATTGCTGTTTTAGAATTAGAAGATTGGATAAAAAAGAAAGAAAGGAAAACAAAATAATTACCTGTCTGGTTCTGTGCCCAGTATTTGGAAACCTTTTCTTTTTCCTTTTTTTTTTTTTTTCCTTTACATTTCATAAATAATCCCCTTTTATTCCCCCATTTTTTGATGAAACTGATATACCCATGCTTACAAGTCTTTTGCAGTTTGGCTCATGTTATAGGCCATCTGGGAATTTGGCACAGGATCTTTGCACCATCTCTTGCACTTTGAGCCATAAAATCATGTAAGAGTAATAATAATGCCTCTCCTAGGATGAAATGGTGATGACTCTCTAAAACAGAAAGCATGGAGAAGCCTGCTGAAGGACAAGTTTAGCTTCCGTATATATATGTGCTGTGGTTGTATCTTGTTTTAGACTTTATTAAGAAAATGTGGCAGAATCCCAGAAATTGGATATATTCTGACACAAATGTATAAAATATTCTCCAAAAAGATACTTCTGTATCTTAAAAAATAATTTGTACATGTTTCCTTATGTTAATTTGCAGTTGATGACTGGTAGGGAGTTAGTGTGGGATGAAAAAATAGAGTTCGGGATTAAGTATGAATAAACACTTTTTGACCCAGTTCAGCAGCACCACTAGCATAAGCAAGGATTAGAGGCTCCACTTAATGAGAAAATATTGAAATTTAGGCAGATTTAGTGAGTGCATAATTTTGACAGAATTCTTTAAAGCATGTTGGAATACTTATTTCCTGAAAGTGTTTGCACATAGCGCTGGCTGTAAATCAACCCTGTCCTATAATGAAAGAAACCTATTCCTCCCTTTATGTAAAGTTTACCCAAAGGGTTGTGAATATTCACCCATCCATATGGAGGTCTCTAATTTCACTTGCTAAACGAAGAGGTGAGCGTGAGAGATGGGAGACTGACATAGATGTCCTGAATTGCTTTTTTTAGACACACCTCTTTCCATTGAGTAAAGAGTGTAAACAAGGAGAGGCAGTAGGTAACAGAGGGGAGCATGGATGCATACACACAAACCCGACTGTAAGGTGCAAGTCAAGGATGTGATAGTTTGGGATGCCAAATTGTTTTAAGTGCCATGATTTTGGGAGGGATGCGCTACTACTAGAGGAATGGAACAAGAGTTCTTTGGATTGTTCACAGGCATGTCACCCCAGTAACAGTGGAAAATTAAACCTTCATTGTGTATCGTACTCCCTTGTATTTCTTCAGGTTGGGTTTTTAATGATTAATAATGATTAGGTGTGTATTCCTTTAAGGTGTCCTCCTAGGTTTCATTTTCTTTTGGAGGAAGAAAAGTCTGCCTCTGAATAATTTCACAGTGCTTTCTTGAGTTCTAGGATGCAGTTACTGTGCTAGTAGTAGGAAGCTTCGAGCCCTGCAGTAGGAATGATGGTGTAGTAGTTAAAGCCACTTAAATCAATAGTATTTAAGAGAAAACATGCTTTTAAGTTTGATAGCAACAAGCTTGAAAAAACTCATTGGGTTTTACAGAAGAGCTACATATTTTTTATTGATAATAAGAAACAGGATACATACAAATTGTGTGCCTTTTCTTATTTTGTGTGTTAGATGGAAACTTGTCGTTGCTTTTTCTGTGATTTCTTTATGGGGATTATCTAATCTGATTTTGTCTTGGAAGTATCAGAATGAAAATGGCTCCCAGCACATGTGCTTTTAAACGTCTTTCTGCTGTGGGTGAATGTTGGGTCATTTCAAAGGTGCAGAAGGAGATTGGTTCCTCCCGTTCCATAGGATTTCACTGGGAGATAGACAGTGGAGTTGCTAAAAGTGTATCTGCTCTTTTCAGTGGAGTATTGTGATGTGAACTCTAATTTAGCACTCATTATAGCCATATAGCTACAGATCTGAGAGACAGGAACTGTTAGTCTGCATTTGGTACCCCCAATGTACTGCTTGTGTACAAGTACTGCACCGATCTCTGGAGGTGCATGTGCAAGCTTGCTTTGTCACTCTCTTGGAGATGCCAGCACTGAGAAGTGTTAGGCGATGTGTAACTAGCTCAGATGTCTTTTGAAAAAGCTCAGACTATATGGCTAAGTGACCGGATGAAGAATATGGTTCTGTTTTTCTGACAAGGGAAGAGAATGGTATCTGAAATTAAGAGGCAAATGTATCATTGGATTGTGCTATAGATAAAAAGAGTCACCTTTTATCCAGGTTAGACTAGATGAAGGTACATGTTCTGTGCCATATAATCCAGATTTGTTCCATCTGCTCCTTTGTTCCTGTGTATAGAGGATGAGTTCAGAGAATAAAATATCAGGATATGACAGTGAGCAGATATAGGTCAGCAGACAAAGGATTTTAAAGGGTTTATGGTTAATCCAGGGTTATGTGGTCCTGGGGAGCATAATGAATTGAAACAACTGTATTACCTCAGTTTCTGTATTGGGAATAAGTGGCCTTGGGCTGGGTTTAAGCCTCTGCAAATGCTACGATGGGAATGGCTGCCATGAAATATTCCAAAGAGCCCATCCTCAGTTGCTTTGACATAGAGCTATCCCCCTGCTCTGACTGAATGGAAGCCATTTCTGATATTGAACCCACTAGTAGGACAAATAAGGACAGTATTAGATCTAATACGATTTCTGGGGAGGATACCTCTCCTTGTTAAAATTTGCATGGCATTTTGTAATAGACCTAGCTTGTTTCTGGACCATCCACAAAAGAGACAGATGAGCTGTGTACCCTTGCATGTGGGTATGCCTAGTTAGGTGGCTTTCTTTGTCGTGAAGTTAAGATGAGCAGAAGAATACTTGTATTTTGATCAAAAAACTAGGAGAACTCTCGATGAGGTGCTAAGAAGGAATTTCATACAAACCACTGTGCTCTTCAGAACTATCACTCAAGTGGTGAGCGTTCTAAAACAGGGCATTTTTTTAAAAATAAACATAATGAATTTTGCGCTCGTGAAAGGTGCCAGATTGACAGCCCTAGAGACTGAACCCTTCTATTTATCCACAGAACAGGTACAGCACAGACAGCAGCACTGCGAGCTTCCCCACAGTGTCTCGTCAATATGTCTCAACCCTGTTCTGGAGGAACCACCTGTTGAGGTGAGAAGGTAGTTCAGTCTCTTCATGTCCTGTCAATCCTTGCCCTGACTGCTGAGACTACCAAGCAGGGTGTCAACTAACGCAAACTGTGATGTAAACCTGCAGAAGCTGGACTGACCCATTCGGCAGATTTTATGTAATGTGTGATGTATTCCACACATTTGATAGTGCTCCAGATGCCTTTTTTGCTTTAAGTGACATAGGCCAAGGTCAAGGAATTGACTTTGAATCCAAAGCCTTTGTGTACCATTGCAAGTACTATAATGTTTTGGTACTGTAGTTTATATAAGAGGACTTTTGTGTTAAAATCAGTCTAGTTTCAAGCTAAACAGCTAAATATTTCAGTTCTACGGCTAAATAATTATGCTAACTCTCCACAGTCCCTTTTTTTCTCCACAGTTTAAGGAATAGCTAAAATATTGTATCGTATTATGAATGGCAGAAATAGATTATATAAATATGTACTATACTAGTATTTTTCTTTAGTCTATGAAATTAACTAATTTAACTTATTTTATGCATATTATAAAATGCTTACTGTCCATCGCCTTTTCCTCTCGGCACTGCAGCTTCTACTTAAAGTCCTTGTGAGCTAATACAGTGTTTAGACACTGATGCTTTAAAATCCTGCTTTCCTTTACAAAAATAATAGGAAATTGTGTAGATAATAAATTGTATGGATTAAGTTACTCTCTACAGGAGGACAGCACTTAATGCTAGGAAATGGGGAAAGTGCTTTGAATTCCACAGAAGTAGAATGAAGCTGGCTGTTTGCAAAGCTCCAGAAATCTGCTTCAGCAACTCTAGTTTGAGAGACTTGTCCATGCTCAGCCTTTCGTTTTATTTATGGCTTTGAGGCTGTTTCTCAGCTACAATGAATTTTTCTACAGCCAACAAAAACCTTGGTACTAATGCTTCTCTACCTGTTTTGCCTTGCCCTACCACCCTGTTTTGCCACATAAAAGAAGCTGAAACAATGATGTGTAAGACTAGTCTCATGATTGAAAAATTTTCTTTGCCAAACTTTACATACTGTTTTGAGATTATCAGATCAGCCTTACCTTCAAACTTAACTTAGAATAAGAGGTTTGTGTGCATGTCTCTAATTTTAAAGCATTTTATTCATATTAATAAGTATTTAAGGCCAGTGTTAGTACTGATGAAGCAGTGCAACTGAACGTGCAGTTTTTTCCTGGTTATTCCATGTATTTGTTTCTGTTTGCATGCACACCTCATGTAACATTTTTGATGACAGGGAAGGTACATTTATTCAGTAGCCGCTATGCTGTCTTTCTGGATTCTGGATAATGGCAGAATAATTGTGTTAATTCTTCATCCCCCGGTGTTTCAAATTGCTATATATCCTCTCCTGAATCCAGTCTAGAAAATTAGCTATAACTGCTGTAATTGACAGCTAATTGATTTCTTGAGCCTTTCCTCTGACATGTTGTCTTTCACCTGCAGACCCATTCTGAAGAGAGACCATTCCAGTGTGAGGAATGCAAAGCTTTGTTCCGAACCCCGTTCTCTCTACAAAGACATCTGTTAATCCATAACAGTAAGTGCTAAGTCAGAAAAGAAAAAGAACTTCCTCCGTTCTCACATTTGCCTGAGAAAAACAGACATATGGCACCTTGCTCCAATACGTAACTTGCTATGTTAAGTAAGGTTTAAGATTCAACTCTAACCCCAGGAAGTAAGAATATTCGGAGCCAAATTCAAACCTTGTCTTTAAAGGCACTTCAATGCAAATCCAAATAGTCTGTAGAAAATCTAGCAATGATTTGAGGTCTGATGACAAGAAATTAAGTGTGACAGTGCTGCCTCAATTTTAAGAAAGGAAAAACGGAAGCAGAGTTAACCGTTGGCTTACTCAGTTTTGGTAGGTAATCTCCTTTAGAGCTTGAAACTGAGATCCTCTCTCCTGTGCCAGTCCAGGCTAAAGTTTCCTGTCTCTGGCATAGAACTAGCAGCCCAGAGGAATGCTGTGGCTGTTTTTCCTCATGAGTAACTTGTTCTTGGCATTCTGTACTGTTTTTTTAACTGACTGTGTAAAGATTTATTTTTGGTGGATTTTTTTCCATCTTTAATATTTATAGGGAGTCCTAGACTACCATTCAACCATGTGAATGTCAGCAATTTAGATTGTAGAAAATATTCATGGTCTAAAATTCTTGTAGCTTAGAAAATGGTGCTTTGATTTGAGGAATATTTATGGTGGTAAATTTAAATAACCACAAAACTGTCTTTTTTAATGCAGTATAACAGTCTTTCTGTTAGACTAGTGTGTTTAGTTTGTTCTTTTACAATTATCTTTCAAAGTTTCTGCAATTTCACGAAGCATTGAATTTTGTAAAATATTTTTCCAATGTTAAATGTTAAAAATGATGGGAGGAAAAAGTTAAAAACCTGTGCAGTAATGTGTATTCTAATGAACCAAGCATTTACAGGATATCAAAAAGCAGTAATTCCCAGTATGCAGAATTGTAGGCCTTGGTAAAGGTCTCTAAAAAACATACACTTTGAATTTTATTTTTTTTTCCTTCAAGAGGATGAGAGCTCAGGAAATTCAAGTNATTAAATACAAGGAAGATTTTTAAGCCCTTTCTTTCTTGCTTTGGAAAAAAAAACCAAAACAACAAACCACCCAACAACTGACCAATTTAAGGAGGCCTTAATATGGCAGAATATAAGCAAAGCTTTTATACTCGTGCTGCATCTCTCGTCTGTAGTCACATAAAAGAAGTGTTGACAGACCAATAGCAAAGTGAAAAGTGAAGTAAATACTACAATGCTCTTTCAAGTAGTTGTAGATGTCTCCCCTCAGCCTCTTCGTCCTCAAACTAAACAGTCTCAGCTCCTTCAATCGCTCTTCATAGAATTTGTTCTCCAGGCCCTTCGCCAGCTTCGTTGCCCTCCTCTGCACTCGCTCCAGCACCTCAACATCTCTATTGTGGTGAGGTGCCCAAAACTGAACACAATACTCAAGGTGTGGCCTCACCAGTGCTGAGTACAGGGGGACAATCACCTC
>VXBJ01005001.1:948298-996614 GCA_013400055.1 Nycticryphes semicollaris
TATTTATGTTGGTAAATTTGAATAACCACAAAACTGTCTTTTTTTAATGCAGTATAACAGTCTTTCTGTTAGACTAGTGTGTTTAGTTTGTTCTTTTACAATTATCTTTCAAAGTTTCTGCAATTTCACGAAGCATTGAATTTTGTAAAATATTTTTCCAATGTTAAATGTTAAAAATGATGGGAGGAAAAAGTTAAAAACCTGTGCAGTAATGTGTATTCTAATGAACCAAGCATTTACAGGATATCAAAAAGCAGTAATTCCCAGTATGCAGAATTGTAGGCCTTGGTAAAGGTCTCAAAAAACATACACTTTGAATTTTATTTTTTTTTCCTTCAAGAGGATGAGAGCTCAGGAAATTCAAGTCAGGCTTGTGATTTGTGGCAGGTTTAGCTATTCCTGAACCACCACTATTTAAGCAAATATTAAGTATATCAGACTGTGAACTGTGGTGGCACAGACACATCTAGTCAGTCTTGGTACAAAAGGAGACCTCTCTTGCTGAGGGACAGAGAAGGTATTTGAAGGTGGTAACTTTTGCCATCTTAGCTACAACTGTCTCCAAAATGAGTTGAAGCCTTAAATCAATTGTATTTGGTATTTTTATTAAATACAAGGAAGATTTTTAAGCCCTTTCTTTCTTGCTTTGGAAAAAAAAACCAAAACAACAAACCACCCAACAACTGACCAATTTAAGGAGGCCTTAATATGGCAGAATATAAGCAAAGCTTTTATACTCGTGCTGCATCTCTCGTCTGTAGTCACATAAAAGAAGTGTTGACAGACCAATAGCAAAGTGAAAAGTGAAGTAAATACTACAATGCTCTTTCAAGTAGTTGTAGATGTCTCCCCTCAGCCTCTTCGTCCTCAAACTAAACAGTCTCAGCTCCTTCAATCGCTCTTCATAGAATTTGTTCTCCAGGCCCTTCGCCAGCTTCGTTGCCCTCCTCTGCACTCGCTCCAGCACCTCAACATCTCTATTGTGGTGAGGTGCCCAAAACTGAACACAATACTCAAGGTGTGGCCTCACCAGTGCTGAGTACAGGGGGACAATCACCTCCCTACTTCTGCTGGTCACACTATTTTTTATACAAGCCAGGATGCCATTAGCCCTCTTGGCCACCTGAGCACACTGCTGGCTCATGTTCAGCTACTTGTCAATTAGAACCCCCAGATCCTTTTCTGCCAGGGAGCAGAATTTGTCCATTTGTTGAGATGAACATAATCCTTTCTTTGTATTTGCTTTCTAGAGTAATAATCTACATGCAGAGTGTTTCTTAGCTAGAGACATACTAATTAGCTCATTCTACAGAGGTTGGTAGAAGTGTGCACTGAAGATTGCTCATTTAAGCAC
The DNA here is from genome assembly GCA_013400055.1 of Nycticryphes semicollaris. Taxonomy (NCBI): domain Eukaryota; kingdom Metazoa; phylum Chordata; class Aves; order Charadriiformes; family Rostratulidae; genus Nycticryphes; species Nycticryphes semicollaris. Next base: position 949,653 of record VXBJ01005001.1, read on the forward strand.
AAATAGCCCTTATTTTCATTTTCTTGTTACGTCACGAGGAGACCACATAGGTGACGTAGATAAAGCCACTCCCAGGAAAGACACTACATTATGTTGTGTACTTCAGGGGGAAAGTACTGTAGGACTTACAATGTCAGTGCTGAGTTTCCATCTTTGGAGGATTTTATGGATGTTGCTGTCATAGCTTCATGTCAAGTACTCTGAAAAAGTTTCCCTCCTTCAGTCCTTTCAAGAGCTGAAGTCAGTGATACACTTTCTTGTTTGATTCCATTCTCTAAAGTGTCAAGGCTTGAAGAGAATGTATTTTTAACTTTCACTATTTTATTTTGTAACAAACCTCTTGATCTAGCACAGTGCAAACCTGTTGACTGAAAATATGCAATGAAAATTATTTCTTCATTTCTTTATATATTAATAGTAGAAACTTAATTGGTAACCTTAATGTTGCTCTTATCTGCCAAGGGCAGTGGAAAGAATTTGTTTTTTGGCGGTGACAGTTCTCAAGCAACAGACATGTTCTTACATTTGCCAAATGAAATCTAATTGTTCTTCGTCACAACAAGGGGGTATCACAAAATAGGTTCTACAAGAGGATTTCCAGAGCTACTCAGGAAGTTTTAGTACTTATACCTTGTTCCAAGTGATTTAGACTTTTGCTTTATGCTGTTGATGAGCCTTCTGAAGCTCCATCCATAGCTGTTTAATAATGGTATTTTTTTATTACGTTTTCATGTATCTTTTTGTGGCTTAAAAAAACACCAACCAAGACATAAGGACTATTCAGTGAGCCAAATGTGAGTGGAGACAATGTTCTGATGGCTCTTCTATAATGAGAAAGAGGGTTTCTGCTAAATAAGGAAGCTGAGGAAAAGCACCAATTATTTGCCTTCATCCAGGGTAACACTTGAAAAAATAATACCCAATTTTGGGCTTCTCATTACTTTGCATGTTGAAAATTCTTGCTAAACTGCAGCAAAAACTTGGCTAAATACATACTTGGCATTGCAACTCTATATAGTTGAAGATGTATTCACACAAAGGAGTTATGGTTGAACAGTATGTTCTGAAATTCCCTAACTTTTGGAGGTTTTTGTTCAAAAACTTGATCTTTTACTACCTTTTTTTGTTGTTGTTGTTGCTGTCTGAAAGTCATTTATCTTCTCAAATCATAATAGACGTTCAGAAATGAAAATGGGAGGAATGATTGAAAACAAAACTTTAGCATAAAAAGGACAAATCCTCCTGAAGCACACGTTGAGTCGTGTCTTAAACCATAATGATATAATGTAAATTTATGGAAATCATACAAACATTTCTGACTTCAGAAGATGTGGCAGTTTGTTCAAATTATGTCTGGTATTGCTTCATTTGTTTTCAGCTTATTTTCAGACTTGAAGTGAAGTTACTAGGAGATGGAAAGAAAGAAATTTAAAAAAAAATTAGTTAAAAATAAAACCCATAGAGCCTAGAAGTTCTTATAAATAGTAACTTAAAAATAAATTACTTGAATATTTTTCCTTTATTGAGGCAGTAGAAAATTGCATGTTACTTTAGTGAAAATAGTAATGATTTCACTTTGTTAGCTGAACAGTGAGAAGCAGTGTCAGTTTTAAACCTCCATATAACAGCATATTAAATTTCATCCTTGTTGACCTTGAAGATTTTTCTGAATAGCCACAGTGGACGTTTTTTAGGATAAGACATCTTACACTCTAATACCTTTTAGCATGTACCTTTTGTGTCATCCAAGACAACTGCTTTTGCTTCCAAATCAACAGAGGATGAAGAAGTTTGGGGTGGGGTGAAGTTATGGTCAATTTTATGGGGGAAAGAAACAGGTTATCTAGGTTTTGGAATGTCTGTGGGTACTTGAGGCATAACTGTATTGATAAGCTGCACTTCTATGTGTTACATGCATTTAATGAGCTGGGAAATAAGTATGCATCTACATGTGCATAATTGCTCCTGGAAAAAGTAGCTTGTGCTTACTCAAGTTTGCATCTTTTTCAAGGAGGAGTGCAAATGAGACCTCTGCCCTGACAAATAAGTGGAGGCTAGTCTTTAGATCATGGTGATCTTTCCTTGTGATGGAACTACTTGGAAAGTTTCTTAGGGTATGGGCACCTGATTTCCAGTTTAGACTGTAGATTTCTGAATGAATGCTATGGTGCAGATGTTTAACTTGTAATTTCAGTCAAGAAGTTAACACATAGAAGAGAATATTTTCTTCTTTGTTCACAGGAGTGTTAAAGACAAGGTTAGTTGTAATGATTTCTCTGAAAAATCAATCCGTGGTTTTTTTTTCTCTCAAAAGATGTATGCAAACTTTCAGAATGCAATGTCTCTTCCTCTCTCTTAGGTAATTCACTGAATTTTAAACCTATTAGCAGTCTTAACCTGACTTCTTCCATTACCTTCAACCACATCACCACAGTTTGAATAGTAATACTGCTGTAACATTTTAAAGTTATTATATCTTTGCCTCTATTGACGTGAATGAGATTGGTTACTCAAAGCAAGTTTTTCTTGTTTTGAGAATTCTTTTAAATTTAGGAAGAGGTCTTTTACCACTAAAGTTTCAAAAGATGAAACTTATTTAATCTTTTTGCTTGTTACCATAAAGTGAGTCTGTTACTGGAAGTACTGATAAAACCTGTGCTCCGTTTCACTGGAAGCTGTTTCCACTGGTTGTCCTTTCACCTTTAGCTATAGAATATAATCTCACATTTCTTGGCTATGTTGTTGGGATGACTGCTTTCTAATTTCTTGATTCCTGATGAGATTATTCTTTTTTTTTTTTCTTCTGTTCCCATGACCCAGCTTTTCATTTGTCTTTGTTGTTTTTATTCACTTTTCTGAAACACTAAGCATTAGTGTATTTCCACAAAAATCTGGTGTCTTTAAACTTTGTTTTTGTCTTTATAAGGTGAGAGGACCTTCAAGTGTGACCACTGCGATGCTACTTTCAAAAGAAAGGACACATTAAATGTTCATATTCAAGTAGTACATGATGGACATAAGAAATACAAGTGTGATCTCTGTGACAAAGCTTTTGTGACGCCCTCAGTCCTGAAGAGTCATAAAAAAGTGAGTAGAAAGTTCTGTCATTCCTTCTGCCCTTAAGGTTGTGACTAAAGATAAAATCCCCACATGCTTTTGCATTTCTGACTTTTCAGGAAAAAGCTGTGATGGTGTTAAACGTTCCAAAATGCTTATTGTAATAATGGGGTTATTGGTGGCACACGGAATCTGCAGCAGGTGCATAATTATACATTGGGTGGAGGTTACTCCAGCATCAGGTGTGCAGCAGGATGGGACTTGCTGCATCACTCAGACCATTCTCCTTTCCACTATCTCTGCAATGGAATTGGGGTAAACTGTAGAAGAAATTTGCTCGCTAGTTTGGCCAGAGGTAAGATTTATGTTACAGCCAAGAAACGTGAAGGAAATAATTGAATCAAGAACAAATCTGTTAAGGAAAATCAGCTTAGGTGTTGCCACCAAATGCAGATTGTGAGAGTTTGTTGAAAAGCATTGTGCACATATTATTTGCCATATAGCAAATATATGCATGTAAAATTGCAATAACAAAACTGAGTGCAGCTGGGTTACTTAGTGCAATATTTTCATCATACGACTATGGCGAGTACTGTGCGTTCCATCAGCAATCTTTATTTAAAATGGAGGAAAAAATGTCATGCAGTCTTTGATTGTCTCTCCAGCTCTGTAGGACTCCTCTGTCTTAGAGGTGTGGGGACTAGCGCACATCTTTGGAGCCTAATGGCTATTGACATAACTAAGCTGTATTTCTCCCAGATAAACTTAAGTGATTTGTTTGGAAAAAACAGACTGCTTTTCCGGCACATAATCCTTTTTATCCTTAGGTACTTGTTTTGATCACTTGAGTAACATACATAGCTTATAATACCAATCCACTGATTTCAGATTAATTTGTTTTTTATGAAGGATCATATCAAGATGGATCATAATATCCAAACCCCCAAAAATATTACTTGGAATCATTGATGAGCTCTGAATAAACTTTTAAAATTTTGTTCCTCAGATTCCTTTCTAAAAAATGCATTATGATTTACTATTTCATGTTAAAAGTGGCCATATACACCTACATAATTGTATTTTAATGGGAAGCAGCTACTCTTTATTGTTTATCACTGGTCTTTCTTTGACATTTCTTTTTAATTATAATTACTATTTCTTGTGCTGATGTCAGATTAGGTCTTGCTGTATGTTTGTGAGTTTGTAGTTGTAATCTATTGCTCCTGGAACTCCTTTGGGTTTTTAATTGTTTGGAATGAATTAATAGCTGTCTGTCTGGTATTCCCCAATGTTGCTATTGCTAATATAAGTGATTTCTAAAGAACTCTGTCCTAATCAAGAGGGACTTGGTGGTTGGACTAAATGATCTTAAAGGTCCTCTAACCTAGACAATTCTATGCTTCTATGACTTAACATTCATATTGATAATGTGAAGGAATGAAAACTATGCAAGTTGCATCTAGTATTGAAATGAGATCTCACTAACTTTTCTTCAGTTGCAGAATGATCTGTACTATGGGAGATACAGTTTTTATAATGTAATGAAGAATTTTATGTCACTTCAGTGTCTCTCATAAATATAAGAATTAATTTTCCTTTCTGAAGAGGGTCATGTGCAAAGCTTGAAACCTAAATAGCCAGCTGTACAAATAATTTAATGTTATTTTCCCTTATCCCATTTAAATTAACTACAAATGAAGTAATCAAAATTTCTCTGCTAAAAGAGCATTCAGTTAAAGTTACTCAGTAGGCTGATAAATCTTCAAAATTGAGTGTTGAAAGTGGTGTGAAAAATGATGAGAACCCATGTATGTAACTTCAAGGTAGTCTGGCTGTTGACCCCACAGGTTGGATGGGAGAACTGTGATTATTTTTTCCCCTTTGGAAATATTTCTTATGTCAGCAAGGTGCTCTGGCCTTAAAAGCTTGATTTCAAAAGGTAAGCTCAGTGTATGATTTAGTGTTAGTGACAATTGCAATGTACTTCTCTTGATCAGTTCTCTAAATGCAATCTGATTCTAGGATTTATCAAACTAGGTAGAATTCAGTATGCCATTTGAGTTGACTGGAATCACTGAGAATTTGCACTTTGAAGGATTGCTGTCTGTCATACTTGAGGTGAACTGATGCCTGTTTCATTCATATGAGAGTCAGAAATCATATGCACAAATCTCCATAGAAACATTTTAAAGCTCCAGTTCAAGTTTTCAACAGGGAAAGTTATACTATGTAAGGTAAACTCTTTTCACTTCACTTTGTAATATAATAAAAATTCTGTGAAATTATAAGCTTTTAAAATAGACATATTTATGAAGGTTAATTTCATTAGGTAACCAAATTACGGTTTGCTGGTTTAGAAACCACTATCACAGATATCAAGCCAAAGAATAGGTGTCTTATTTTTGTGAACATGAAAATAAACAAAGGTGAAATGGGCATTTTTAACAGTAACTACTTAGGAAATAGTAAATTTAGGAACTGAAAAGCCAAAGTATTTTGCCATTAATAATGACATTTGTTTAGAAATTTTAAAAGAAAATTGAAAGAACACATTGCTAATTCCTGTGAATCTCTGCCTGATATGATGGTGTAAAATATATAATGGAGATAATAGTGGTCAATATCAGTACAGTTAAAACATTCCATGTTTCATTTCTTTCAAAGCTATGCTGAAGCTTTTATTTTTGTCCTTCTCACCACATGTAGACTCACACAGGAGAAAAAGAGAAGATTTGCCCATATTGCGGGCAAAAGTTTGCAAGCAATGGAACACTGAGAGTTCATATTCGAAGCCATACAGGTACAGTGTTGTTTATTGTAACCAACAGAGAAGACTTTCTAAATGTATGACAAGGTGTCTGTACATTTTCATTTCAAATAAGTGGCATGCAACTGAAGGGGGTTTCTTTGTGAAAATTTGTTTCTGACATAAAATGGTATATATTTGCCTTTGGCAAAGCATCAGTTAACAAATAACCTTCTTATGACATTCGATTCACTTTGCATAAGCAAATTTAGTTTGCAGGGAGATGACAGGGTTGGTGTGTTTAATCATTTGGATTTCTACTATGTTTGGAAAAGTCTTAATCACTTCAATCTATCAAGACCACCTGTTAAGATTACAGGTTTTACTAGTTTTTGTTCCATTGTGATTTTTGGATTTGACTGCTATAGACACTAGCAAATTTTTATCCTGATCTTGCGGTCGGGATAAAAGACTATAATTGACTTTTATCTTTAGTTCTTATTCTTTACTAAGTTCCATGTTTGGAACACTTATACCTCATAGCAACTGTATAAGAACATATACATATAAGCCAGTTTATATACATTCTGCTCAGATGGTTCACGTAGATGTATAATCCCAGACACAAAAGACACTGAAGGTCAAAGCTGGCAAGACACACAATCACAATGCAGCAGTTCTGTGTGTTCCTTCTCTTTATTCTTTTTCTTTCTTTTACGACTTCACCTGATCCAACTCCTTTCAAAGTCCTTCCTGACAAGTCTCACCTGTTCTGTTTTTCTCTTCATTCTTATGTTCCATAAGCTATGGGTTTCTCTTCTTTCTTTTTGGCTTCCTGGATATGCAGAGAAGAGGAAGAAAAAACCAAAAACAACCACCCACCACTCATGGAGCATGTGGTATGAGGATTTAGAGAACAATTGGGAACTGTGCCTTTTGGAAGGACCAATGACTTACCCACCTGGGTTGTACTTTAATGAATCTGGTAGACAGGAGTAAAAAGAAGCAATTCAATAGTATTGTCAGTCATTTAGCCATCAGTAGAGTCTTCTAGAAATATGACTACCTTCATTTCTAATCTGTGCTAACTTTATTATGAACTTATTTTGCTGTTTTAACTGTACATAATTCTTTACCTTACCTTGCATCCCAAGAGGAACTATATTACCCTTTCATTTTCTGATATTTTGGCATGCTAGAGTTTCATGCAAAATTTAACTTTTATAGATTGTTTCCCCTCTTCCTCCCACCAATGTATATCAAAATGTCACTCTAATTCTTCATTAAAATTTCTGAACTCACATTCCAATGTTTTTTTGCCGTCAAGTCTGCTTTATTTGCTTTACTCGAGTGGTGCTTTTATTTTTCTGTATTTCACAGGCCTTTTCCTTATATGTTAGGTATGTTCTCTGAGTGCTGTCGATGTTAGACGCCAGTTTGCACAGAGTAGAAAGGCCATAGTTTTTCAAATTGATAGTACAGATAGCTCTTGGGGAAAATGCTTTATAGCCATCTGAGTGAAAATGCTTTTCACACATGTGCTGCTACCAGTTACATTTAATGTTTTGGTGCTCTCAAGCAGGCTTTCCTAAATTTAGGAGTTAGGCAAAGGTGAGTTTCATGAAGCCACACAGCAGAGACCTTTAACCTTGGTCATAGAGCCTTGCAAAACTTGTAGCCACTATTATATGAGAAACAGTAAGCTATGACATTTTTAACTTACTAGAAGTAGAAAGGCACTGAAGATTTCCAGTACATTTGTAAATTAAATATGGTGGGAGAAACTACCTCGCCAGGAGATGATACACATTGGAATTAGAGGAAGTATGCAGTGTGAAAACAACTTATGAAAGAAAAACACTGCAGAAGGAGGGAAACTTTCAAGGCCTCTTTCTTTACCTAAAAAACTAGAAGTGCATGTTTTCAAGAGTTACTAGTTCAGGGAAAAATGTCTTGCTAAATTCATTTGTAATGACCTGTGATAAATGAACTCTTATCCTTTCCTCTTCTCGTCTAGCTGCCATTGTGATGTCAATCACTTTTGGTGGAGAATTTTGTGATTAACATTCTTCACTGTGAAAATCAAGAGAAATGCATTTTTATGTTGTTTTTGATACTGTTCTGTTATGATTCCTGACCATTTCTTGATTGTCATGGTCAAATGGAGGGAGGGAAAGGTGGAGTTGTTGCTAAATTGTGACTTACGGCTTGAAAAAAAATTAATCTGTAAGTTATATAGCAAAATGCCTTATGTGAAGTTTAGCAAGAAAATACTGTAGTTAGATTCTCGTTGTAATTCTGGAGAGGTGGTTTTGACTTGTGCTGTACCTGAAGACTTCAGCCAAGTTGTTCGCAATTGTGATACATGCAAACTAGTAACAAGAGAAAGTTGTTGTTCAATGTTCCAGTAGTCCTGAGGAAGTACAGCTTTCTGAGGAACAGCTTGCATCATTTCCAAAAAAAGTAAGGGTAGCTGGTGAATGGAATCTGTGTTGTCTGCAAATGGTACAAAAAAGTTGAGTACTCCTTTGATGGCTTTTAGTAATAGTTCACTGCATTGAAAATTGTTGTCAAATTTTCAGACTTTCTGAGCAGTAAGAAGTTTTCAGTTCATCAAACAGTGGAGCCACAAACTTATCTTACTCGGTGTTGGATATTTCCTCTCTAATTGTTGCAGTGTTGAATACCTCATATACTTCATGCTCTTGATATCTACTAAATGCTGTGGTTTTGAATATGTGTTTTTTGAATCAATCAACTGAAAACTGTGCCCTCTTTTTTCTTTTTTCTGTTAAACTTCAAACTATCACTTTTCATTCTGAGCTAGAAGTGAAGCAACCATCCACTGTCTGTTTCCAAGAGATGATTCATCTTTGTGAATAAGCCTTCAGCTGGGGCTAATCTTTTGGTTCCACCAAGCAGTACACCATAAATGTAAATATTGCAAAGACCTTCATGTCTTAGTCATTACAGCTGATTAGGCTTGAGGTCCTGTTGCAGACGTTTGTGTTATCCCATTTTCTGTGCATGCAGTCAGCCAGGCTTTGTTTTATTAGCTACTTTGAATAAGAGGCTTTGTTCTGTAGTTGCAAAATAAAACCTGGCAGAGTTCTTTCAAAAGAGTTGTATATAAATATTTATCCTTTTTTTTTATTTATAAAGCTGTTCTTTATGAAAACCAAGGTTCTTGGTTACCCTCCTGGTTCTGCTTTGGAATTGTACTTTTGATATGCTTAATAATCCATATACAAAAAGAGAAGCTCAGTGGTTTCTGGCTTTTATTTAATACACAGCATGTGCTCTGACATATTGTTACACACAGACGTATGCATGCTTCCTCAATAACCAATTTTCTTCCCTCTTTTATCTTAGAGTAAGACTCTGTAAATGAGCCCTAACAGTACTTGGCTTCTTGCAGAAAGTGAACTGGTTTGGGGTGAGTGAACGTGTCTGCGTGTGCATGTATAGAGGGAAGGGGTTGATGTTTGCTTCTGAACCTAGCATATTGCTAGGTAATTCATCATCTGGGTTTCCAGCCTTGGCATGACAGAGACAGCGCTCTGTAGGTCAGCTGAAACACTATAGCACATTCTCCCTCTGCTGTATCCTGTTGGTTTATGACTTCTTAGGGTCAGAGGGAGCTGGGGTTAATTCAGCGAAAGAATCCTCTGACTGTGATATAAATTCCTTGGCTAGTTCATAAATTATAAAAGAAATTCTGTGGCTTGCTCCTTGGGCTTGAAAACTCGGGGGCAGGAGGTTAATTACTTCCCTAAAGTTTCAAGCAACTTTCAATGTTAACAGCTACGGGCTGCAGTTTGTGTAGCTTTGCAGTTGACTTGGACATAGCTATTTAAATCTGTTAATTGCTGTCTTATGTGTGCCTGTGTAATATATATATACACATGCATTTTATCTGTCTGACTTCAGTACTGTTACTTTCCTAATTAGTGGTATCCTAATCCCATCTATCTTTGGGATGTAGCACATCAAGTTGTGCAATAGTGTAAGTTGTGAGGTATCTTATATTTGCAGGTAAATTTATTATTAAGTTAAGAGACTCAAATGTTTCAACCGTACTCCATTACATAGGGGCTGATGGGGGACGACTAATGACCATACAGGTCTTCCAGAAAATGCTTACACATGCAAATATAGGTTAAAACCTAACCTTATTTTGCTTTTTCCATCACAGTTAGTCAAAATCCTCATGAGCAGCTAGTAAGATAATTATGACTTTCTATGTTGCTCAGATATATGACTTAACAGGTAGCCCAGAGAGATGGTAGATGCCCCATCCCTGGAAACATTCAAGGTTAAGGCTCTGAGCAACCTGATGTAGTGGAGGATGTCCCTTCCCATTGCAGGGGGGTTGGACTAGATGACTTTTAAAGGTCCTTTCCAACTCAAACTGTTGGATGATGATCTGTCATAAATGTTTTCTGAAAGGATTAATGTTTCTATTCTATGCTATTTAAAACCCATGACTTAATGTGGTGTTCATACATGTTATGTCCTCTGGTGTATGGAAAAAGCCATTTTATTTTGTAAGCACAAGTTGAGAAGGTTCTTTGTAAATTAGCTTCTGTATACATGAATAAAAGATAAAACCATGAGATTATGTTAAAACAGCAAAAAGCATTTAGACCATGGAATTCTATATCCTTTGTGTCAACACAGATAAGTTTACCTTTTCAATTTCCATTTTCATAATTAAGACACTTTCATAATCTGTTGAAAACATTTCATCATACTTGTCCCCTATAACTTTTGGTGCTAATTTTTCATTCTTGAGATAACTCTGCATTGAGAGCCTGATCTTATGGTCCTGACTTTGCCATTGTAGTCACGTTTCTACAATTTGATTAACGAGGCATTTGAGCATATTTAAAGTATTTGAGGTCAACTGTATAAAAATCTAGGTCCATATTTTGCACTTCCATGTAAAAAATCCTGAGTAACCAAGCAAAATATTAATTGTGGGGTTATAATAAAAGTCTTTGGTTATTAACAGGCGTTCAGTCATCTATGGACATAAAAGACTTCAGAGTAGTTGAATTACAGTATAACTCTTGTTTATTACTGTGTAAAATATGTCTCTAAAGTTTGAATAGCTAAACAGGCAACTATTTATTCATGTACGTTAGAAGTAATGTACAGCCAGCTTCCTCATTCTAGCAAATCTTCTGGTAAATTAGCTTATAAGTAATTTATATTTTCCTACATTAAAAAAATTGATAAAAGGGAAGCGTGAAGGAACTTCCTTTTATATCACAATGAAGTATACGAAAAAATGTATCTGTATCTAGTCAGTGAACAGCTTGCAAATGTCTACAGATAGGTTGTTTCTATTCAGTAACTTATAAATGATCTCTCTTTTATCTACCGAATTTAAAGGAGCTTGCAGAAGGCCTCAGAGGTAAGCATTCTGCATTTCTAAACCTTTCAGTTTATACATCATTGTCCTATTTATCTCCAGACAACCGTTAAATCTTTCAAAGTACCTGTAAAGTTTCATGCAGCTGTCAGCTGCTTGTTGGCTGCTTCCATGAATGAAGAAATGTTCCTATAAGGAACAGATTATTTGAATCCTAGTGACATCTTTAGATCAAATGAATTACTGAATGATTAATGCATATGCTTTAAAAGATTTGGCTGACCATTGGGTTCACTGAAGTCATCGATGTTAACGCTCAATTCATGGGGAAACTAAATTGCTTAATTCCACTGATAGTTGCAAAGAATTAAACTTTTATTCTTAGTGTGTCAGGTTTTTATTTGTGACTAAAATCTTAATGCCACTGTAGAACTGATGAAAGTCTGTAAACAATTAATAATGGTAGTTCAAGCTTTACTGTACAGATTCAGATAGCTTTCTTATCTTGTAGGTTCCTTTACTAGTCTTTATAATTAATTTAGTTACAAATAGTGAAAACTAAAGTTATATCATGATCATTTTTATGGACCAGATAGGTCAAACATTTTGACTATTTGTCTTAAGTACAGGTAGTCTGAATTCTCTGAATGAACCCAAAACTTTACAGAAAACAAACCTTCTCAGCTGTGGAAAAAATACTGCTTCTGTGCCTGGCTAAGTACTTACAAGAAGGAGTATTAATAGAAAAAAAAAAGTGGTTAAAGCAATCTGGTTTTCCTTTATTTTGAAAAGAATAGCATTTGATGTTTTTTTGCATTGATATGTGTCCTTTTTTAGTGAGTGCCTAATGCATTTGTTTGACTCACATAAAGCAATTCTAGTTCTCCCTTGTGCCTGGAAAATACACAAGTATTGAAGCTTGGTTAGAAGGCCTTCACAAAGACACGGGCTTAGCTTTGTTGATAATCAGTGAGAAAAACATCAGAAAGCAAAAATATTTAATCTTTTGTCTTCAGAGTCTGCCAAGTTTGAATGTTGGTAAAAATGAAGAATGAGTAAGAAATATGTCTAATTTACCCATACCTCTGTATTGTCTTTCCATTTCTCTCAGGCAACAGTGCTGTTCCCAGAGCAGTCAAAAAGCTATCCCTTTCTTTACCTGGCTGACTACGAGCGTGGAATTACGCATATATTTGATGTTTCTGGGTCTTGTCACAGCTGACATCCCCAAGTACTGTATCTTTCAAACAACAAAGTTGTTTTGTTCTTGGCATGAGAAAGCTACTCCTGTTTAGGTACTTCTGTACCTTCTAAAGAGCTGAATTTTTAGAGTTTAACAGTTGAAAATCAGGCAGGCCAGAATTTTGTATATGCCAGATCACTGTTTTTGTCTAGTCCATATTAAAACCAGTTCAAGTGTTGTAAAGAGAGCAGCTAGTTGCTGCAGTTTGCGAAGTTTCTTGATTACTTTCCCCTTAATAGAATCCTAGTCAAAATGATAAAAATGCTCGAGACATCTAGGGTATTAAATGCTTTTGAAAATGCTACTTGGTGTCTAGAAAACTGCCACACCCACACAAGAGGAAGTTTTATTATTTTGAAGATATATTTGTCTTCTCAAGGGCCATTTGACATGCTGTAGAATACTAAGATGGTGAAACGTACTGAGCATTTTCTTAAAGTGCCAATATTTAATCTGCATTCAATAATTGGATTTTGTGGCATTTTCTAATTTAAGTTTTGTTGAAATCACTTGGTTTCTTGAGTTCCCATTTAACTAGATTTTAATTCCCAATGAAGTTCTTTTCATGTGGGAGAAGTTCAGTTCTGTGTACTTAGGCTTCTTTGTGTGCAAGTGTACATATTGGTATAGTGTAATACCTGAATTCTGTACACTTAACGACACAAACTTCATTTTCGATTTGATAGGAACGCTATAGAGAGAGCAACAGCAGTTGAGGATGGATGTGTAAAGCTCTCACGTGCTCTATATGAACAGTTAATGTTCTAAAGCATATGTCACAGATTATAATTTTGGTATATCCGTTAACCTTTTGCCCATCCTTACTTGCTGTTGAATGCTGTCATCACCCCAGATTATCTCTGACTAAAAATGTCTTCTTGCAATTCCCATTCTGGGCTGCCCTGTTGATCACCTGGTATGGAGTGTTGCATGTGTGATCCAGATGGCCCCCTTGCCTCCAAATTCCTCCCCAGGTGAGCTGCCTTTTTTCCACCTACAGTTGGGCAATGGTGGAGTCTATCTTCTTTCCCCTATCCCCTACCTCAATTTGAAGTCAGGCCTTTAAAAAGGATTATACTTTCCCTAACTGTTACTGTAACTGTTCTGAGAATTGACATTTTGAAATAATACACCCATATGTTTTTTATTAATTTTTTTTTAAGAAATAATCTTCTAATATTTATAATAAGTAGTTCAACATCTGAAAAAAAGCTGTATTTAGAAGATGGTAAATGATCTATGGAAGATTATTATGGGAATGTGATCCCTCAGAATTTGTTAATTTTTTTAAAGAAAACAATTCTTCTTAAGTTACATACACTACCTGTGACCTGATATTCAGTGCAGTCTGTCATAAGTCTTTTTCTGATGTTTGCCAGTACTGCGTGAGACCAGTGGCACTGAATACCACAACTGACCCAGCACAGAAATATTAGAAAGTGTAGAAAAACCCTCGATAATTTTGCTGCATAATTAAAATTCTCCACTTCTTGAATTCCAATAAAGACAAGAAGCCAGGAATTTCATACCTAAAGGCTAACATACATACCTGACGTTCGTATGCAAGTGACCAAGCAACCTGCATAGGAATGAGGACAGTAAATATGACTTCAAATGTAACAGAATAAAATGGAAGTAATGCTCGTATACAGTTTGAAAGAGCTCTCTGAGACTGCTTCCAAAACTGAATGTGGTAGTTGATCAAATGCATACTTGAGCCATTCACCATCTTCTCATTGCTTCTGTTTCTTTTTTGGTTTGCTGTTCTCTTCATACGCTTTTGTTCCTGTTTTCACATTAGGACTATTTCTCTGTTGCATGTTTATTTCAGTGGGAATGTATTTGCCACTTGCAAGGCAGATGCTTGTTTCATCTTGCTTGAGGTCATTGTTTCAAAGTAATCACTAACATTGGTGGTTATGTTGGGTTTCTGCCTGATTTTGTAATTAGTTGGGGTTTTCTTTTGTGGCTAAACTGACCAGAAGGAATGCAAAATACAAAGTGAAAATAGCAACACATGAGACTAATTTGAATTACTGTGTCTCAATATCTTTATTAAATGTCTACCTGTACCCACTGAAGTCTTGAAAAACTAATATATATTTTGCTTTGTTTCTTCATTGATTTACTCCCAGGGGTGTCAGAATTTGGGAAATCTGTGTGCTAAATTCACTGTAAATATTGCCTTACAGCACCTTTGGTTGCAAATCTCTCATAGGAAACTGTCCATCCTGAGTTTAAATGGAATAGAAGAATCTGGTGTTTAGCTTTTTATGCTACATTAAGATCTAGTTAGTATTATGATCTCAAGCTAGAGATGAACGCACTTGAGGGAAAAAAAAAAGATATAAATTCTATCAGGACATGTTTTCAGATCGAAATCCCATATGGTTTTCAATCATTATATTGTTTTTTGTAATCCTTGTATTAGGGTTAAATTTATTTTTATTATGTTAAAAGCTTTGGTTTTGTTCCTATGAAATCTGGAAGTAGAATGTCTAGACTTTGAATTATATTAAATCCACTGCAATTTATCCACGGATTATTTATTTGGGGTTATCTGTACAGAAGTGCCATTAATGTGTTGAGCAGCTTGTTTTTGGACAGTATGGACATGACAGTCAGCTGTAACTTGAGTTTAAACATTGCAGTTACTACATCTGTCTTGAGTGTTTTGCTATTTTAATGATGCTAATTGTTCTTAGTTATTGTTACATTCACAGCGTTACTTCTGGGCATGTTGACTGGACAAACTGTTGAGTTAAGATGTATTTAATATGCCTATTGGATTGTGATACTGTACTGAAGCAGAAAGCCTGGTGAAAAGCTTTAGTGAAAAGAACAGATTGTAGTTTAAGAGTTGCAAACAACAGCATAGATGGTTGGGCCTTTTTTTTTTTTTTTTTTATTTTTTTTTATTTTGTCAGATATTTTCCAAATGTGAAGTGTTAGGATTAAAGCTTTGTAGTGTATTTGGAAGTTACAGAATTTTGCCCCTATGTTATCCATAATTTTTCTATAAATGACGTTAAAGACTCCTGATACAGTAAATAAAGAAAAATGTACAGTGCCAGAGGACCGTTAATTCAGTTCGAAGACAACATGCAGGTCCTTTCCAGAGAGCAATTCATCTTTTCTTTCTTTTGGTCTTGGAATTCAGAACTACTAGTTAAAGTTAGACATCATATTTTCACATGGCTGATGTCAAATGAGGGGAATCTTATTCTTGTTCACAGATCAAATAATTTTAAACTGTAAGTAATTTATTTTATTTTTTAAAATTATAAATAGCCACATATTGCTTAAATAGTGGCACAAGCTTACAGAAATTTCAGAAATTAAAATTAAGAAATTTATTCTAAGAAACATGGCTGTTGCAAGCATAGGTTTGCTTTAAGTGGCCCACAGTTAATTTTGTGAAATCATAAAATTCTTTGAGGTAGAAGATAAGTTATGCATTTAAAAGCTGTGTGTGCACAGGGGAAGCAGTTCCTTATGTAAGCGCAAGGGCACTTGTATATATTTTGGACTATAAAAATTAGGTAAAAGAAAATAACATAAGAGCAACAGTAGCAATAGTGAAGTTACTTGGGGTCATCTTTTTGGTTGTTTTGCTGACAATTATTAATGGCACAAGTGCATGAGAAGTTGTTTATATAATTTAGAAAAACAGGATTTCACCAACCATCAGTGTCAAGCATCAGAGCTTGCAGTCTGTGTTACACAGGAAACTTGATTTTTGGAACAGCAGAGATGGTTGAGAATTTACTGTGCATAGCAGCTGCTCGAAGCCAGACTTTTTCAGGTGTAACACATTGATACGAAGTCATACTGTTGCCCTCTACTGGCATCTGCTGAAGGCTCTTAAGAACTTACTCGTCAAATACCATGGTCTCCATGGTTAATTTCTGAAGGACAGTGTTAATCCATTTCAGACAAGCTCAAAGCCATTCTTTGAAAGCAAAAGTCTTTAAGGAGACTCGAGAATGGGGGAGAGAGGGAGGAGGGGTACAACGTCTACCTGTCAACACTCATCTGCTTGCAAACTGCTGAGAGCTTTAACTTTTCCATTCAAGAGCCCTAAAACATAAAAATGTCGGCTGAATTAATTAAATATTTGAGTACTGACAACTGTTTGAGTGTTTGAATTTTGGAGGCATGGATTAAAGACGTTGAAGGTCATGAGAGAGAGTATCATATTTCAAACTGCTCAATGAAAGCAGAGGTGCAACGCAGCGCTTGTTGTCATCCAAAAAAAAAAAAGAAAAGAAAAAAATTCACACCATGGTGCTTTCTAAGAGAGATGTCAAAATACAAGAGAAAATTACATGTATTTCACAAGTACTTTGCTACACAGTTTTTTGCTCTTGTCATTACTGGTTATCTGAACAGCAATAAAAGATAGAAAAGATCAGAATAGGTTACCTGCTAAATAATTGTTTTTCCTTTATCACCTTACTTAAATAATCATCTACTCTCAGCTGCCCTCAATTCTCTACACAACCTGGCTCTACATGGAGATATAACAACAGTGCCTATCAGTTGATTGGCCCTACTGTATTCACAATTAGTCTTTCTGAAGAGCTGCTTCTGTAACCTGTCTCCATTGCACACTTCTTGTGATCCTTTGACATCTAGTTTCCAAGAAAGGAAACATCCAGTATCTTCCCTCTAAGCAATCATGGAGGAATGCTCATGTGGAGAAAAGATGAGGTATGAGGCTTCCTTTCTCCAAGTCAAGATGAATATCCCCGTTACTAAGGACTGTGGAGCTTTAACTGCTTCTCTCTCTTACTGCCACTCTCTTGCACTCTGATCTTTGGCATATCAGTGGAATATGTCTGGTGGGGTTTTATTAACTGTAAAATGTAGTTAATCTTACTTATCTATTTTCCAAGATTGAGTATGAGTGTTAATAAGTGTTTGGCATTTGAACTATGTTAAACCTCTATTCATGCAAAGATTCTTTTATGAACAGAAAGCTGTGCATTGACTTAGGAGAATAGGCTTTGCTTAAATTGTATTTTCAAATAAAGGTCTGTCACACCTTCAGCCTTATGATTGAGTAGAACAAACTGCATTTGGTTAATAGATAAATAGTTACTGTGTCATAATTTTTTAACTCTGGTTTTGTGCTAGAAACAGTCTGATATTTGCTCTTAAAGCATTGTGAACAGTAAGAGGAGGCAATGGACTTGGATTCCAGCAGGTTGCTAAAAGAGTTAAAAGTTAAAATGCCCTTAGGGGCTTATAAAGCTTTATAGCTTCTTCCAAATCGTGGAGCTAACTTGGAAACTCTTCACTCTCTGATTCTGAATAGCTCAGTATCCACATTACACTAATGTGCATTTGAGAAAATCGATGCTAAATGACACCGGTTTAATGGAGCATTAAACTAAATACCTTTAAGATATGGGATGCTGCAAGGGAGATGCTAAGATCCTTCTATTTCCATTTCAGTCATAAACTGCGACACATAAATTGCAGAAACTTTAGATTAACTAGATTCTAACATAGTTAGTTCAGATACAGCATTAAAAAAGAGTGGGTTTTGTATTTCATTGGGATTCTGGCACCTAGAGGGTTCTAATAATGACCAAATCTGAAATGGAAGAAATATTTGGGAGCAGTTAATGCCTAACCATAAAAGTGACCATGTGTAAGTCACTGCAGAATGTGATATGAGCAAGGGCAGTAGGTGATATTTTTTTTTCTCTTTTTCTCCTTACTTTTTTGACCCTAGGGCTCTCTGTGTGTGCTCATAGGTTGCTAGAATGAAATAAAGAAGTAAAGAGGAATGGTTTGATCCAGCCCTGCATACTGCTTAGGTGGACCTTTATTTGTAATTTTCCTAATGCTTACATCTCTTTTCTTTGAACTGAGTGTGTAGACAAGACCAGGAAAAAGTACCTCCATTTGACAAATAACTGCGCTGCAAGGCCTTCATGTACTGAGGCCTTGTTTGTGGATTTTAATGTTTTTCTTGTTTTCAGGTGAGCGTCCTTACCAGTGTCCTTACTGTGACAAAGCTTTTAGCAAGAATGATGGATTAAAGATGCATATTCGCACCCACACAAGGGTAAGCGTAGCTTAATTTTTATGGTTACTTGAGAATTGTCTATGAATTGAGTGGGGCAAAAAGTAAGTAATTACTATTTGTGTAGATATTAGTCTGTACAAATCAAGGTATTTTATACTTATCAAAGTAACAGGCAAAGATTTATGTTATTAACTGTTAAATTCTTATTATGTCTCCCTTACTGACCTTCTATTTTTATTGTGTTCAATTTCTTACATGTTGAAATAATAGCAGTACCAGCTTCTTCTTGTTTATAGATATAAAGCAATGCTTGTGATTGTTTACTGAGAAAACAATTCTGAAAAGGCTTCACTATTCTTGAAACTTCAATATCCAGTGCTTTGATTCTTACTGTCTCCATAAAATTACTTTATTTAATTTTTATTTAACTGAAGGCAAAATAGAAGGCAAATTGCAGATGTCTCCAAGTTTATTTTTGAACCTTGACTCTCAGTTAACACCAAGTTCCCTGTTCTAGGCAAAAGTCTTGCTATGTATGTATATTCATTAGAGGACAAAGATGAGGTCTTGGCTCTGCTCAGCCAGCAAAGAGATGGAGAGCTATCTTCAAACAACCAGATGTGAATTCTCTTAGGGAAGGGAGGTCTCCAGGTGAAGTTAGGCTGGTCTAGCATTTGATGTGCCACCTGCCTCTGGCCTTCCCATTCACCATAAGATAACAAACAAAAACTAAACTCTGGATTTTACTAGTAAATACTTGGTGGCTGTTACTGCTTACAGAAGTATAGGCAGCCTTGAGGTCAAACTGAAAAAGTTCTTTATTAGGAAATAGGGAAGGTAATAGTTAAGTTAATGGTCTTCATATGCAAATCTGCACAAGGAATAGCTTTCTAAATAATTAAAAATAAGAGCAACCCTGTTAGTTTAACTTTCTACCACTCTATCTAGCTCTTGAGAGTATTAACTGGAGGTTCTAGATAAACTTCTAGATTGTGTAACTCAAGCTTTCATTTAAAAGTTATAGTAGTTTGTGCAATGCTTCCTGGTGGTTCACTGTGAGCAGGCTAGTCCTATGTTGTTAATTGTTTCTCCTTCTTTATAGCTGTTAAATCACTTTAATAACTGCTATAAAATATTTTCTGTTGCTATTGTCCCACATTCCTGTTTTTGCACTAGGAGAAATTTCATTACCATGTTCTACATGGCTATGAGTGGAAGTAGCAGTAAACAAGACTAGCTCCGAAGTAGTACCAATTATATTTTTTTCCTAATTAGTCATAGTTTGAGTAAAAACAACAACACACCCCTCCCCCTGCCCAGCCTCTGTGGGAAAAAAACAATATAGAGGAAAAAAATGAGTAAGAATAGGCCCTTAGAGCTTGTGATGATTTATCTCTGTTGACTATAGTGATATAAGCAAGTGATGATTTCTTCCAAAATGCATGCTTGTGAGTGAGGTTAGAAAGCTTCACAAACATTATCTTCATTGCTTACAAGCTGTAAATTAATTGATAGCAGTTATGTACAGCAGGACTGCAGATCCTACAGTCTTAGGAAATGTAGTATTTCAGTGGAGGAAGACTCTGCAGTTTTTCTTGATAATTGTATAACTTTTTGATAGTTGTATACATCAGTCCTGATAACTTGCACTGCATATAATAAAGCATTCATATATATTTTTTTAATTGCATTGAATTGAAAACTTAAGAGTTGCTCTGCAGCTGAGTGTACTTTCTTGAGGTGTTTGTTGCTCTTAGCTATGCTCTGAAACATAAAGAGAATTTTTTTTATTTTTTTTTTTTTTTGGCTGCTTGTTACTACCTCTTCTGTGTAACTTGTTGCTTACGTATATTCCCATATGTAATCATATTTTGCCAATGTTATATGTAACAAAAGAAAAAAAAGGTAATCTTTGAAATTTGTAAGATGGTTCCAAAATTCTTCTATAAATTTGGAATGAAAGACATACTCAGGACTTTACATTAATAGTGAAACAGGAGGAAAAAGAAAATAATTTAAACACTGCTTATGAGTGACAGAAGAATAATTCAAGATTTGTTATTTAGCTAGTTTTATAGAGTGGAGATTTCTTTAATATATGTAGACATAATTAGACAAACTTTGTATTGCACTAAAACATAATAAAATTTGTTTTAAAATGTCTAGAAAATATTCTGCTGCATCTTGTAGTCAAAATACCATCCTTACAGAAAGAATGAACTCAATTCACGCCAAATGTGAGGGTTTCCATATACTTGAGATATCACGATCATCTAGGTCTGAACAGGTCATATTTCAGTTTTCCTCTTTTGTGTGTAAGTGTGCTAAGCAGACTACTGAGAATCTTTACAGATTAGAATGTGCAGACACAATGATGTGATTTATTTTGTTGTTTTGGGGTTTTTTTTGTTGTAGACCTTGGACTGGGGTTTTGATTCTTCTTGCTGCCATGCTATTTATATGTTATTCCTATTCTGAAGCTTCACAGTGAAGTTCATTCATGCATGAATGGCATTAGATATTAATTTATGCTCAAATATTTTTAATTTGAGATAATAAGTATCAATATTGATAGCATTAAGATTACTAGCTCATTTTGAAAGCTGAAGCCTGTTACTATAACTTTCCTTTTCCCAAGTTTCCCTCTTCCTTACACTTCAGTACTTTTATTCAATATCTAAAGAGAACTGGATAGCTAAAAATTTTATAGTTTTAGGAGGGGGAAAAAAGTTAACTAGTAGCACTAATAAAAGCAACAGTGTAGAAAGACAAGCTTATTGTGAACTTTCACAGGTTTTAAAGTCAGGAAGAGTGTGAATGAGTCTGTTCTGTGAGTGAGACAGGGAGTCTGTTCTGCATATCATTATCCATGCAGTACTGTAGGATAGTAAGCTGTAGTTTAATTTTTCAGATGAGTAAATACTGGTACAGGTATAGTGGAATAAATATATATTTTAGATAGTGTGGTTCAGATGTAAGTGAAAGAACAGAATAGTGAAGGGAGTTTGGGTATTTGGAAGGAATAAGAAGGAAGAGGGAGGGAGAAGATACTGAGAGGTAAATTGAAAAGAGGACATTATTTACAAGAGCACTTGTGTGCTTGGCAAGAATCTGAAGATTTATTTAATGTTTGTAGTAGGCTGATGCCTGTCAGGAATGTAGTGGTTGACATTCAGGATCTCATTATGAGACACCGAACACTTAAATAATAGATCCTTGTCTGGTGGTGTTTATACATGAGTATAAAAGAATATTAGCAGTATATTGACAGGAAATAAAAAAAATAGAGAAAAATATTATCCAGGAAACAAAAGAGCCCCTCTCAGTGCAAAAAACAGCTGTTTAACATGGAGGTTATTTATAATAGCTTTATAATATCAAGATCACCTGCCTTGAGGTTTCTCTGAATACAGGGATGCTAGCAAAGCTGTAAGCTGTGCACTATCCAAGATGCAGAACTACTGGCAGTTTCTGCCAGGTACTTCAAGTCCAGTCAGGTCTGTCATTACTGCCTGAGGTGTTCTCTCTTTTCCTCTTTCCTACCATTTCATTCTCAAGCAGGTACATGCTACTCCCTGGAGAAAAAGGTAGGAATACTCCATTACTCTTGCTCATTTAGTCACATTCTCTCTACTCTGTTTTGTAGAGGCGCTTAAGAGTTATCGATATCAAGATGGCTTACTTAGCAAGGTTGGTAGCCTAATGTGTTTATATATAGTGCTGATAGTTGAGTTTACAGCTTTGAGCATTTCAGGTCCTTAACCAAGAGCAATATAACCCAAACTGAAAATTCTGAGCTATTCACATGTAAGTCTTCTTTGAAGTGAATGCATGCAGTCACATTGTAGCACCTCTCTGGTACTCAGAGTAATTCTGGTGTAATTCTTTGTTCTGTATATGTATGTTATCAAGTAGTATAATGTGGTAGTAGGAATGTAAAGAGAAACCGTTGGCACAGAGACCCTGATGTTTATCTTGTATGTGTTTCAAGGATTTTACTGCAGATTATGTGTAGTCTGGTTTTATGGACTGAATGCACAATAGCACTCCCTGGAATATGTTAAATCTTCTATTTTAATTTTTTCCAAAAGGAATCCAGATCATACAGTCCAAAACATTTTGCACCAAAGAACAATAACGGGACATTTGGGAAGTGTGCTTCAAGAGCACATGTGAACACTAGAAAAGATGTGTTCTATGTACTATGCAAGAACTTTTCTAGTTAAGAAAGATTATACCTGTGCAGAAACAGCTTGAAACTCCTCAACGTGATACTAATTCACTATAACTTGTTCTGTGATCACAGGCCATTTAAGCAAAGACAAAACTAAAGATCACAATATTTTAGTGTGTTTGCCAATGTTTGTTTCTCTAAATTCTAAGAACAAGAAAAGACAGGAAGTCACACTTGAAGTTTCTCTCTTCAGGCAACTGATCTGTTGACTGTTCAAGACAAATGATTGTAAGGTTGTTGCCTATTCCTTTTCTTACCCTTTCCTATATATACATTTTATTTTGAAATTTATTCTTACATATAAGAGAATTATTCAAAGAATAAATAACAGGGTGTATAAATCCAGCAGGCATTTCTGTATCAGCTAAACCTAGCAATGTGGAAAAAAGCCTTAATCATAGTACTCTTTCTCCAGGCTTGTTCTTGTAAATATCTTGAAAAAAGAGCCTGGTCTTTTGGCCAGAAAAGTTGTGAAGTAGTTTAAAAGTAATAATTTGACATCCAACATGGCAATTGTCATTGTAGAGATGAAATCTAGATGTATTTTACCAGTGGGATTAAATGTCAGACCTGATCCTGTGGATCAGGGAAGGCTGCTGGAAAAATCATTGTAGAAAGTTGATTAAGGTCTGGCAGCTGCTAAACTGAGTACAACCTGGGTGGCCACAGGTGTCAGCTCAAACTCTGGAGTAAACAGTGAAGGTAAGCCAAAACCCCTACTGACAGTGTTTAGTAGAAGAGAATGCCAACCACCTAAGATTAAAATGTCACCTGAGTACTGACTTGTTTCTATGAAAGTAACTGTGTGTTGTTTATGTTTTGGTCTTTTGGGTTTTTTAATGTAAGAAGAATTATAACAGCCTAAGAAAACATAAACAAGGAACTCATTGAAGTCCTTGATGAAATGAATTTGCAGATCATATCGGATTTGAGAAAATGCGTGCATACTGCCAGCCTTCACAGTGCAGTAAACTTCAGCTCTATCCTAAGGAATTATTCAGTGCCTGACATAGTATTACATAGTATGAGCTTAAACATATAGATGAGTTATTGTATGTTACTGCAATATAATTGTTAATGTTTGGAAATAGGGTCATTGATGGGTGCTCAGAGTTATTGTCATATCAAATTGATGTTTTCATTACTTCTGAAAATGGTAGTTTTGTTACAGTTCGTTTCAGTTAAATACATGCCAGTGATGGAGAACAGAAAGAGTAGAAGCCATCTGCAAATTCTTTTTCATCACTTGGTTTGACTATTTCATATTTATACTTCATAGGTATAACAGATACATGTAATTTTTATAACTTGTATAAAAATCTGTTTTCTGATGGTTGGAAGTAATGCTCAAATTATATGGTTTTGAGTTAATATTTAAAAATTACAGTGATAGATATGCTAGATGGGTACATTTCTTTGTTTCATGCATAAGTGCCTACTATTTAAAAATACACTAATCTTTAAATATATTTTAAAAATAATTTTCAGAGATTATGTTGTAAGAAATAGAGCAAATTAAGTGATAAGCATATTTTTGTAACTCTGCAGCAGACTTTACTTGTCTACACTTGAAACGTTTGGCCAGTGTGTATTTTTTTATAGATAAATGTACACATGCACATATATACATATGTATAGAAGTTGCATGGAACTGGCCAATAGGTTGGAGTTGACATTATGAACACTGAAGATATTAGTGCTCATGATGGTATCTAGTAATCTTGGTCTCCTGTTTTTTCTTGTTCATTTGAAGCTGGGCAGCTTGGATACTGTTACCAATGTAGCCTCAAAACTGCAAGGATTGGTGTGATCTAGTGGCCTGAGTATCGGATGTTTTGAAGTTAACTCTTGAACTCATCAATCTCACAGTTAATTTCTTAGTGGTGGCTGAGAGTATTAGTCTGAAGCTTTTATGAATACGTCTGCATGGGTTGCTGTCATGGAAATGATGTCAGTATAACGATATCCTTAGAAGCTAAGGACTCTAGGCCTGACACAGTACGTGCAACAATTAGGCAACCTTGAGTTAATTTTGAGTTTTATTTATGAATTTCAGGGGAATAGGTATAAGTCATGATAAGTACAGAAGGTAGGCATTCTCCTGTTGAAGGTTTCTTTTCAAGTCAGTGTTTCAGCTTGCTGCTGGGACAATACAAGAAGAAAACTGTCCTCATCTGGGTCCTGGGATAAACACTTTTTCCAAGACACTCATTTAGAACTTTATACAACCCCATGTATTCTCTTNAAGGAAAATACTTAAAAAAAATAATAATAAGTATACAAGAACAACATTGACAATTGTGACATAATTTCACTTGTTCTGTGCTTCCCAGGAAGTATTAATTTTTAAAAAGGTCACATGTTCCACAAACAGCATACTATGCTATTGCCAAAAATAAAAATATAACATTGCATACTAAATATAGTCGTCTGTGCACATGGCAATGTGTAATGAAATAATATGAGGTGTTGATTATATTTTGAATTTTTTTCAATATTAGATTTTCTCTGTATTTCCCAATTGGTGAGACATGAGTAAGTTCCCAAACATCTGTCTGAGGATGATGACTTTGCCAGTGCTGTGGTTTCCTTGCCTGTGGAATCTGTGTTTGTATACAGCATATAGAAGGTTTGAATCCCAATACACCTATATTTTCACACTCTTTTTTATGTAATATTTACTTTTCCTCAGAGAATGAAAAATATGTATTTTTACATTGATACTGTTCTTTTTTCAACCGTAGATCAACATCTTTGAAATTTCATCATGGCTGATTAAATAAACCTTGCTTCACTAAATTTTAGAGGCAGAAATTACTTCAGCAGTTTTAAAAAAAGGCAAAGAAACAAAAACAGATTGTAGGTAGCAAATAGGCTGAGCTACTGTGAAAAATGGGTAGTTAATGGTAAAGTCCATCTAATTGGATATATTAAAATTTTTGAAGAAATAGACCTTTTTTTCTTCTCGCAGGCATTTCAGTGAAGATGCATGTTTTTTTCATGACAAAATTTATTCCAAGAATTTCAGATATTTTTTTTCAAAATCCCCAAAACTGAATTGATTCAGAACTTTTCTAAGAAAAACATCCGTCACTTCTAATAAAAGTGACTTCTCGTTTAAGTTTACCAAAATCCCTTCACAGTTGTTGCAATAGGAAAGTTAATGTCTGCTGTAGTTATTGGAAGTATTTTTTAAAGGATTTTAGCTCTGAACTGAGGAAATGTGTACTTGTATAAAGTGTTTGTTTGTCGAGTTTTAACCATTGTAAGAGTCATATCCCTACTGCTTCTGTAGAGTTATAAAACTCATCAGCCTTTGTCTTCCTGTGTCAATATTACTTCAGTAATTTAATGCAGGTCTGATAGTTGAAGTAGGCTTTTGTCTGTAGGTGAGCCACTTGCTATAACTTCCAAAACCTTCCAGTTACTAAGAGAGCATCTTGTTAGTTCTTGCACATTTCTCTCACTTAAATACAGAACTGGACTCCATTAACTCACACCATCTGTGTTCTTAAGTGCCTTTGCCTCTCTTCTCAATGGGGGATGTGTTGCTAGTGGTGATGACCTAGCAGAAAGCATCACTGTTGTTTTTTTCCTGACATTAATCAGCTTAGCTTTTTTTTCTTTTTTTTTTTTCTTTTTTAGGGCTGAAATATAGCTAAACATCAGCTACATAGGCTACCTTGTTTCAGTAGGCATTTTACTGTCTTTCTTACTACATATATCTCAGTTCCCATCCCTTCGATTAAGATGAAAGCTGGTCTTTCAAAAAGAGTTGAGCAATACATTGTGTGTCATCACTTCATTGATAGTGCAACCACCCATCGCTCTTCTTAAACGTAGAGAAATAAACACCTGTGCATTGATACTGGAATTTGCTGAGGCTCAAAGGTCTATTACCACAGCTGCTCTCTAACAGGTTTTCTTGTAAAGAACGACTCATTTGGCCTGGCCCTCAGCATGGTCTGACACTCTCTGTGGGGAGTTTCTACACCAAGCAGAAAGATCTGTCTAATTCTCTAGGACTTCTGTTCCTTATTCATCGCAGTTCTGCTTAACTTTTTGGTAGAAGTTTGCTGTTAGTGAGGCCACAAGGCAGGTTGTGGGTTACTTATGGGTATGAATCATGAGCCTTCTGTTAGGCTGGACTCTTTCTGGTCCCCTCACATCATACTTTTCAGGCTCTTGTAGCCCCGAGCCTTCAGTGCACATTCAGGTAGGGGTTTTGACAGGTTGCTACCTATTTGGGTCACCATCTTTGATATGTGCAACATGCAACTAACTGAAGAGCTCCTTAGTGTGGTTTGAGGGACACATCAACGTTAATACTTAGTAATAATTGAAACAGTGTTACTGGTATTCGGACAAGGCTTAAAACACACAAAGCAAAGGGTTTGTGTGAAATACACAGTTGTCTTAAACTTAACCTCTTTCCCTTGATGCCTAAGGTACCCTTTAGATAATAATTCCTGAAGTCTGTATTTGTCACTGTCCTATGCTGATAACAATACTGTCTTTTCTGCATTTCCAAGTTGGCAAAGCTATAGGATTTCCAGGATTCTGTTTGAGAAGTCAACTCTTGGTAGCTGCAAGCCTGATTAGTATATTTTGTTGTTGTCTGGCTGGTCATGTGTGTTCATTCTAGGCTGCATTTTTCCATTCTTGCTGATTTTTTTTTCAAGACAATTTTTTTTATTAACCTTATATTCAAGTGATACTACAAACACATGTAGCAGCAAGTGATATTTATTAATACAAATATTTTTAATTTCTTCAAAAAAGGTGTGAAAGCAGCTAGTGTTACTGTGTCTACTTCTCATGTGTAGGCAATATAAGACTTTCTCTTTGGGAGCAAAGGAAATCTCTTTGTTTTAGAATAATCAAAGCAATTAAAAACAAGGAGAGAAAAAAAAAAAGACTAGATGGACTAAAGGGTTCTTTGCAATGACAGTAGTAAAAAAATTTAACCAAAAAAAGAGAAAAGAATAAGCTCTCCTGAATGTGGATTCAGCCCTTTAT
This sequence comes from Nycticryphes semicollaris, assembly GCA_013400055.1. NCBI lineage: Eukaryota > Metazoa > Chordata > Aves > Charadriiformes > Rostratulidae > Nycticryphes > Nycticryphes semicollaris. The sequence goes on from VXBJ01005001.1 coordinate 977,369, forward strand.
GAACTTGCTCCTGCCGCTTGGAAAGAGTTCCTAGCACTGTTCTTAACTCTAATTTGTTTGAATCTTGAGCTATGATTTATTTGGATATAGTACTGTGTAGATTATGTCTTTCTTGCTGTTGCTGTTGAGCTCATGTACTAGCTCTAAATTCAGAGTTAAAAAGCTTTTTGGAATTACGTATATCAAAGGCATTCATGTTTTACCTGTGTAATCAATTTTACTAAGTTTGCAGAAACAACCACATGCACTAGTGCTAAGCTAATATATACAACATATTTATATTTTTTAAGGGAGATACAGTCAACTGCAGCAGCAGTTAGTAGTTCCAGATATTCTGTGTAAGTACTTCCAGCTGCCGTGATTGCAGGATACTCTATGCATGATCTATCAGTATGTTAAAGGTGGCGTCAAATGACCTTGAGAATTTGTCATGTTCTGATGTCTTTCTAATGCAAAGCACCATTTGCATAGAATCCAAGATAGTCATTTATGATTTGGCTATCCACAGAGGCTATCCACAGACAGATGAAGTGTGTATTGCAGGCACTGTTTTATTTGTCATAGTTGTTAAAATGTTGAATTCCTTTCAGATTTAACATAGTGAAGCGAAAATCATCAAAGATTGGAGCTTCAGTCTTCGAGAGAAGCACCTTGCAGAATACCAAGTCCCATTTGGGCTCTCCTGGGCCTGCCTTTGTTTAGGGGCAGGAAGGTTATAAATCCTGATCTACATATTTCTATTTATACCTGGTATCCTTAAAAATGTGATATTAAATCACTGCAGAATCAGCTACATCCTGTCTCTCTCACTCTTCCTCCTCCCTTCCTCATTTATATCATCAATAAAAGAAACCACATGTAATCCTTTGGCTTTGCTGCCACCATAGTCAAGGCCCAGCAGATGCTTTTTTAACAGAGGGTAGATTTATAGTACCAGCCATCGCTAACTCCTCTGAAGTCAGACTTATATGATCTTCCCAATGCGCTCCTGTTTTGTTGACAGCAGGTTTTTCCCTTTGCTTGGTGATTTAAATTTGTCCAACTTTCTTCCAAACTCATCGTTGATCCCTGTTGTCCTTTTGTGGTGGCATTAACTTTCTTTCAGACTTGTTGCTCTGGATTTTGTCTTCCTTTTTTTTTTTTTCTGTACACATTTAGAGCAGTGGTGGTTATGACAAGCCAACGTCATCTTTTCCATGTTATAAATGTTGCCTTCTCCAGTATTGTGCAATGGAAATTTGATACAAGGGGAAGGGAGAGAGAGAAAAGGAAAAACCCAGAATGACAGAATGTTGGTTTGGTGGTGTTTTTGGGTTTGTTTTTTCTTTTTTTATTTTTAAGACATTGGTCTCTGAAATGGTGTCTTCTTAAAAACCAACAAAAAAGTCTTTTTCTTTGGAGAGAAAGTTAGGGCCAAGTTTTGCTCTGGACAGCACTACTGATTTTACTGAAACAGACACACATGTGAATGAAGGGCAGGTTAGCTTAGTGGAGAGAAGGGAGAGGGGGCTGGTGTGAATCAGAATTGTCTGCTGAAGTCACTGAAATATACAGATGTCAGGAATCTAAAATTAGATCAAAGACAGCTTTGGATGTGTTTCAGGTACTACATATGTGAATTTGAATATAAATGCCAAGGGAATGGTTAGATACACATTTTTCTGCCCTAGAGTATAATACAAATAGCTAAACATAACCCTTGGGATGATACTACAGCCCACATTTGTGACTTCAGCTTCCCAGAGTTTATAATGATTCTTTCTCAAAATCGGAATCCTGAGGCCTTTTTAACTCTGAAATTAATCAGGTAATCATAATCAAGTTAACTCTTCAGATACCTGAAGAACAAGATGATAAAATGTGAGCGGGTACAGTTTGCAACAGTGGATGTTTTCATAGCTGTTTCAGATGTATACATCGTGTACTTTACTTTGCACTGTCTGTGGAACAACCTATACAGAGAAAGGCTGTTTTCAGAGAACTCACACAAAACGTGGTTTATGTTAACCACAATGCAAAACCAATTAAGGGGGCGTTGCAGAAACCTGCTTTTCATATGGCTTATTTGTACATTTCTGTAAAAATTACAGACCTGCTTCATGTAGTCTTTAGTAAGTCTAGCAAAATTCTCTGTGGCATGAAGTCAGGGTAATGATCCTTCTGTGACATGAAGTCAGGGTGATGTTTTGGGTTTTGTTTTTTAATTTGGGTTGGGGTTTTTTTTGAGATCATGTCAGATCTTTTTTAGGTAATTCGTTGTTTTTCTCTATACTGAAGAATCAGGGAAATCACAAAATTAACATAAAGATGAAAACCCACAAAGACGATAAACATGTAAAGAGGAGAATCTTCCACAAGAAACCTCATTAGTGGCTTCTCTTTAGGCGAATGTGGTTATATGCAGCTTGGCACCATGTACTCAACCCCTGTCAGTAGAAAGATTTGTCTTGCATCATACTGCAACTTTATTTATCTCATGATTTACTTGTGTCTGAAATTGAAATTGCTGGGGAACCGCTTTTTTCTGTGTACACAGCTTATGACCTATTTATGGTGAGCTAGAGGATTCCTTCCACTGAATGCTGCGATGTTTTTATGACACTGTCTTTCTAGGAAACTTCATGGGAGGGTAGTCCATTGCAACTAGAGCAAAATGAAGAACCCAGTCAGTCTTCATCCTGGCTGAGATCTCTGTAACTGAGCTTGGGACTTACTATAACAACGCTGATTTGTAGTCCATTGTATGGTTTATGCTGAGTACCTGGCAGGATTCAGGATTCAGCAGTATATGAAGACCTGATTGTCCCCTACATACTCAGAATAGGAATTCAATAACCAGAGAATCACTTTGTAGCTTCAACACCTAAGCTGAGTTATTCCTTCTAACTTATCCTTGGATCCCATGTTATTTCCCAAAAGACCATTCAGATTGCTGCCTATTATTTGTTAATTTGTGGACTTAGCATTTTTATTGCCTATTGATTTTCAGTCTTTGTTTTCAATTTAATTTAGTAAAAAATGTTTACTTTGTTGCCTAAAATACCCATCTTTAGAACTGAAGAGATAGAGAATAAGGGACCATAGCAAAAAGTAGGATAAGACCGGCATAAATGTAATTGTTTGTTGAAAAATAAAGGTGCCTCTAGAGCATCAAAATTTTAGTGAGGCAATGTGCTGTCACAGTACTAAAGTTTATATTTCATTAATTTATTTAAATGAGTATTTTTCCATACAATCAATGCTTTTATAACTTTAGGGGAATAAAGGAAGAATTAGATCTTATTTATATAAGTTTTGATGTTAAAGAAGAACTGTGAAGAAGAAAATCTTTATATAAGTGGTTTTCCATAAATATCTCTAATTATTTATTTGATGTCAGTGAACTTGCAACTTTTATAACATCTTGTGTTACAGTAGCTGCTAACCAATAATTCTAATAAAAATACAGATGGCTTGGTTGCCATCTGTACTTCTTTTGAGATTCTGCAATGAATATGTGATTAACCTTCTGTCACCACTTTTCAAAATAAGTTTGTTTTTTTTTTTCTCTACCACAAGCTTTGCTTGTACCCCACTTCCTCCCCTCACCTCTTCCTCTGCTTGGAAACGTGCTAACAAACCTGAGGTTTTTATAGATGTCTTACTTGTCTTAGCTTAAACTTTTGTAGAGGATAAAGGAAAGTACATTGGAATTTTATGTTTCTGTACCTTTCACATTACAAAAAACAGACTCCCAAAATTGCCTGGATTGAAAGACTGGAACAGATAATTAATTCATAAGTGGGTGTTGAAGTGGAAACTGTCAGGCCACAGCTTTCCCAGCTTTCACTTAATAATTTGAAAGTCGTTTTCTGTTGTTTTCACTGACTGTAATCCCTTAGAGAGAATATAAAACTTGCACCATCCAGCATGGAATTCCACTCCTTTAATGACTTGGGCTCTGTGTTGACTCACTTTCACTCACTTTCACTCACTGTTGTCATTTCATACAGGAAAAGCCGTACCAATGTTCTGAGTGTAACAAGGCTTTCAGTCAAAAGCGAGGACTAGATGAGCACATGAGAACCCACACCGGAGAGAAGCCGTTTCAGTGTGATGTGAGTTGATCTGTTCCTTTGTTTCCTTGACTTCAGAGCAGCAGTGGGACTTAATTGCAGTGAGACTACAGCCTTGCACCTATTGGTTGTGACATAAAGTGACACTTGGTATGTCTTTGCCTAACTAATGAAAGACCATTCAGGGAGTTTTATGTGCCCTTTTCAGTTGCCAAGTGCATTGTACACCCTTTTATTTTATGGTTTTGGATCCCTTAAGAGTTATTGTCACCATTATTAATGCAATTTGGATGTTGCAACTTACGAATTCATGCTGTTTGAGATATAGAAAAGGCATTTAATTCATTACATGGAATCTGAGTGCTTCTGATGTTGTTGAATCACACAAATAAGAATTCAGAATTTCCAATTCCTGTTTAGTGAAATTTGGTCTGGTATTTTCAACATCTGCTTGTAGTTGGGTTTTTACTATTGTTCAATGAAGAAATCGTGGATGCTTTGTGTGCTTACAGTACTGAAACGCAGCATATCATCTTACAGTTCATAGATCACTCTCAAGTACCTTTCATTCAGCATCCCCCATCCTGCATACGGTTTATCTTGCAGCTTTTGGAAGGTAGGTGGGGAGGCTGAATATGCAGAGGCTGTTGGAAAGGAATGTCTTTCAAGACTTATCAAATGCCAGAATTTGAGTTGTTGCTTAAGGATTTAGAAAGGGAATAGAATAGGGTGTAGAATTATTATAAGCACTTTGTTTTGTGATACTAGCTCTTAATGAGCTAGTCACAAAGGAGCTGCCAGCTTTTAGTTATATCCTAGGTTGGTCAGTCTGAACAGTTGTAATCTTGTTCACAAATTTCTAAAATTGGGTGCACAATTAGAATAACCACTTGGCATGAAAGTAGTATGTTGTTAATTGATCTGGCTTCTAATAAGTAATCTGGTGACATTTCATGGACAATAAAATGTATTAATTTAATGAAAAATTTCAGCTACAGTATTTTTCTGACACCTACAAGTGAGGAGATTTGCTGTATTCTTTTGGGATAATCTCAGCCTGGCTGTAGACAGTACCTTGAGGATTTCTCTAATTCCAAATCATAATCAATAACTTTTTCAGCTTTCAGATTGCTGTGCTGTTTATCAGCGGTTGGCTAGTGTGCACTGTAAATGTAAATTTTCCCACACTGTGGATCCAAGATTTGCTGGTCTTGGATTCACAGTGTGCTTTTTCAGATCAATTTGGGATAGTGAATATAATTTTTTTCTGTCTTTAATTGAAAATGGGAGCTTTTCTGCTTCAACTATTCCTTCAGCTTTCCTCACTAATAAGACAGAACTGTATTTTCCCAAATCATAGTATTTCTGGAAGCAGCTGTAATCTGCGTCTAGTCCTAATACTTTTCTGAGAATTTTTATGTACCTTCGTTTACTGGAGATTTTTTTTTTATACTTTAGATTACTGCCATGTTTCACCAAAATTTTTCCTCAGCACTGGCAAAAGACTTTGCCAGGGGCACAGTGCAAAGATTGCTGACTTTTCAGGGTTTGGAGAAGAAGAGCAGCTGCCTCTACTGTTCATTCATACACTTTTCAGTTGCCCGGGTGCCTACTGTAATTTGCTGCTAGATGCACATTTGGAAGGTGCTGAAAGCTTTTGTTTCGGATAGTTACTCCTTATTTAATCTAGGTTCCACTTCTGCAGATGCTGAGGACATAGTAAATGTCACCTAGAGCAGACCATTCCTCCAGAGCTATTTTGCACATTGCATGTTACCAGATAGTTCAGCTGAAGTTACGGGAAAAGCGGCAGTGGACAGTTACAGAAGAATGTACCCATGGGAGATATTTACTGTTGGTTCCCCAGTGCTAAAGATGGCTTTTTACACTCCAGTCTTCTCACCTATAATTTTTATCCCTCTAAAGATAGCTGAAGATGTTGTTCTTATAATCTTATAAAATCTTATAATGATTTGAATGGTAATTTATGGCAACACCCTCCACAAATTCTTAACTGTGGGAAGAGATTTTGGGAAGGGGAGAGTGTGTCAGGTTAATGGAATGGAATTTCAATAACAATCTTTTAGTTCTTTCATTAGCAGAAAGGGTTAATAGCTATTCCATTCATTGCTTTCTGTACATGTGCCATGTTCCTTCTTAGTTAACTTCTCTGAAGTTGTTTCTCTTTCCAACACGTTGCATGACAAGTTCCCATGTTTGTAATTTGTTTCGTTACTATTTTCTGGATTTTTTCTGTATTTCCATTGCATGTTTTTAAAGGGTGAAGGCATACTATTGGCATGTCCTTACTCATTAAATTAATTGGAAAAGTCCATAAGTCCAATGCGCAGACCTACTAATAATCATGTAAAGGTGAAAAGCAGGCTATTTTTTCAATGATTAGCAATGTTCATAAATGTAATTGTAAATGAAGCCGTACTAAAAGACAAAAACCTTAAGTGGATTGAGGGATTTTGCTTTGTTTCCTACCTGGCATTAGGAGCCGTCATAGAAAATATTCAGCTCTTTCTTCTAAATAACTTATTAATATTTGCTGTCAGAATCTTTTTTTGTTTCTAGTACCATTAGCATTTACAAACAGGAATTACCTTCAGTGCCAAAGTACTGAAGGGAAAAAAACTTCTGGCTACTGGAAAAAAAGAAGTGATGTATTTTACGGGCTCAAGAATAGACTTCACTTAACAACACACCTCTCCACACTCAATATAAACTACTACCATTTTTTTTGGACTGCATTTTTGCTTTGAATAGAATTGTCTTCCAGAATCAGAAGTAAAAGCCATGCCTTTCTTCCTTTCTAACTCTCCTCAGGCATTTGGAACAGACATTATAATATGGGATTGTGTGACATGTAAATGTAATCCTTGTACCCTGTTTGAGGAAGGTGCTACACTTTATTTATGTGGCTATTTCTGTGTTTATCCACCAACAAAGCACATTCAGAACTGACTTTTAATGACTCAAAGCTCTCACAGCCCATTGATTGTAGTGGAAATTGAATATTCCCATTCTAAGGTGAAAATTCTAGTAAATATCACATAGGAAAGTGAAAATAACTGAAATATGGAAATACAAAACATGTTTTTTTCAGGATATCAGATTTCTGTCATCTGAAGACCAGCCTGTGTTTTACTGGAAGGCCAATTGAACTTCAGTTGCCTCAGAGACAACAGATTATACTTTGGGGGCAGAAAGGTCAAGTACTGACTGTCCTGGTTTCTTTCCAGTACAGTATTTCCCTTCACTCCGCCTTTAGTTGACCTGCACTTTCAAATGTCAGTCTTTTCCATCCTCCCTACTTGATCAAAACTTTGATCATTTTGAAGAGATTGATGGGGGTTCAAGTGCACATTAGCAAGCATGGCTGCAAATCTGTAAAATATCAGTCTTGTTTATCATATTGAAATATGAAGCAAATTCTTAGAGAAACCCAAAAACTGTCATGTATAAGTACAACACAAAGCATACAATATCTTTAAGTAATGATCCTGTGCATTCCATGTGCTTTTTGAAAAAGTTAGGTAGTAGAGCATGCTTAGACCCTTGAAGGAACAGCTGGACACGTAATACTAGTTGTTACATGAGTATTTCAACTGAAAAAAAGAAAAGTACTTTAAGACAGTGTTATAAGCTGTTTAAAAATGAAGAGGCGTGTGTAAGATACACAGAACACATATGTAATCGTGAATGTGCGTGTATCATTGATCGGCCTCTTGGCTTCCAAAAAACATGTGTTTACAAGTAAGTGACATATTGAAGACTTGTGAGCAAGCATGATGGTTATGATTAGATAGACATTAGGAGTTCACTTTGTGTGTTCTGTGGAGGAATAGAAAATGGTACTTGGCAAAAGCAATATTGAGACCTGACCAGTGGATACTTTAAACGCCGTTCACTGTTGCATAACAAAAGGGTGATTGTTGCTTGAGTCTGAAAGAAGTAATTATGCATTTAGGGGCAAAAAAGTTGGAGAGCTACAGTTGCTGTATAAAAGTCCTCGGAATTACATCATGTCATAAATTCAAAACTGTTCCATTGCAACAGCACATTCAGTGTTCTTGTGTGGGGAAAAATTTTTTTGGGTGCAAACCACAAAACTTGCCTCTGGCAGTTGCCTTTTTTTATGGTCATTGTATGGTTTTGCCTTAATTGGCATAAAAAACATATACTACAGGTCAAGATTGTCTACTTGTGTAGTCACATCTATTTGTCTGTCTTGGTTTCAAAAGCGGTCAGTAATCATTCAGCATTTTTATTACAAGTTTGATACCAAAATGAATTAAAAACTTTGTGTTCTTAAAGAGGGATTGTGCTGGGCTCCCTGAGTTTCCTCTGCATATAAAATGTTTTTGTTTGGAATGAACATGGAATTCTAAGACTGTAAGGTTTTGAATGTTCATTCTTATTTAATTATATGACTCTTGCCTATTTCTTTAATTAAATCAGGAGCAAGCTTCCCCCTACCCATCGACTCCTCCCTCCCCCCCCCCGCCCCCGGCAAGGAAATTCACGCATACAATAAGTAGCTGGATAGAAGGTGAATGTGACAACAATATAACTGCATGATTTACATTGACTTAATGTCTTGCCTACAGATTCTTAACTTGGTGGATTTTGGTGGAACATTTTCTTTACATTTTTACTTCAATGTAGGAATTTTTATAAGAAGTGATGGTTTTAGCATGGCAGAACCCCTCACCCCTCCACCTGTTTATTCAAATGGCAGAATGAACTGGAGTGCTTGGAGTGCAGTGGAGGAAGAGAAGCAGCACACCAGATAATACAGCAAAAGGAATTGTCCCTTCATTTGCCAGACGTCCTCTGTTTTCTTGGCCAGGCAGAGGAAGATTGGAACAATGACTTTTCCTCTACAATTATTAATAAACTTTCTTGCGGTCTTCAGACCCTCTTTTCCTCACTCCTCCCTCCTTGTAACTGAGCAATTTGAACTGATTTTTTTAGGAACCCACAGATGTCATTCTGGAGGTCAGGAAAGAAGTATTTCATTTTAGGTCAAATTGACAGAGGCTTATGATGTCTTGTCATAATTTTTGCTGCATCCCAGATAGAATAATAGGTTTAAAAAGAAAAAACACTATAACTGGGACAGCTTGGTGTGTTGATATGTTGAAGATTGGGTTGTTGTTTTTTTTTCCACTGTGCCTGTGGTACCAGTATTAATGTACAGCAGGCATTATAAAAGACAGAGTGATAACCTTTAAGGTGCTCTGAAGGAGTTATTCTTGTAAAGACCAGCTCATTTATTAGGTATTGCAAGTATGTGCAGCTGTGGCCTCAATGATATAACATAAAGATCATTTTACTTGCTTGAAGTTTTAAGACTTCTTGTGTCTTTGTCTTCACTGCCTTAGGTTTGTGATCTGTCCTTCAGCCTGAAGAAAATGCTGATCCGACACAAGCTGACTCACAACCCCAATCGACCGATGGCAGAATGCCAGCTTTGCCACAAGAAGTTTACAAGAAATGACTACCTCAAAGTGCACATGGAAAATGTCCATGGTGAAACTGACAGCTAATTACAGTGAGTGTGAGAATTGATCTCACGTTCTTCATTTGTACCTGTACAAACTCCAGACTTATCACCTGACTAGTAAGCATAGTCAGGAGAAACAACCGTAATGTGTTCACATATTATTTTTCCCACTTTTTAAAAATTATTCTAGTGGGATGAAAACCAAAGAAGGACATTGACCTGAAATAAAACGTGGCTTAAAAATACAAAAGTTGAAGACAGAAGAACTTTGGGAAAATTTTATCCTCCTTTAAAAAAAAAAAAAGAAAGAAAAAGGCTTTAAACAAACTTAGCAAACTTCACGTTCTCAATTACAGCCTTAGAAACTTAGATATTGGTAATGTTACCTGGAAAGCCTAGACATTTGGAATGGAACCCTTTGTTTTCTGCAAATGTATTTCTGTATCTAAGCTTCAAGACTCCATTAAAATTCTTTAATTTGAAACCATGTGGAATTTGTCGTTCTCATTGACTGCTGATTGCATCCAGGCATATTTTATTCAGATCTTAATTCTGCATTTTATTATAATGTGATTTTTGTCTCATTTTATTTACAGCTTTCTCATTACTAGATGAAACTCATTAACTTGAATTGGTTCTTAAGATGCCAAAACAAGGTTACAGAAACCATGGAAATCTGTCATGATAGGTATTCTGTATGAGCGTTGAGGAGGACGTATTTCTTCTGGTTACATGAAACAAGACCGAAGTGAAAACTTTGAGCAAGTTACATTAAGTAATATATTCACGCTCGTCATTGCGCCTGGCAAGATAAGTAAAAGGGAATCTTAACAGAGTGGCTTGAGCAGCCACAGTTGCCTAGTTTAACATGTTTGTGATTTCCAGCTGAACAGCTGATTCCTAGAGTGTTTCTTCCTGCTGAATCAGATGCCCTGGATTTTTTCATCCCACTTAGCTACCTTTGTTTTCTTTATTCTATTAATGAACATTGGGAAAAATACTGCCTTCTTGTACCACAGCTAGATAATTTTTTATCTACAAGGACAGTAAAACCGTAACTTCAGAGGGTGATTGCATGTGAAATTCCTGAGTTACCAGCGTTTAATAGTAAGGCTCTGTCGTTGCTAAATTGTTCATAGTAATTTTGGACCTGTCAGTGTGTTTTATAATGAACTTCCATTGGGACAACTTGCTTCTAGTTTTCATGGGGAAAAAGAATTTGGCTTCTTTCTGAATTTCAGGGGACAGTTATGCTGAAATGAACAACATAATTCTTTATCTCACAGTAGAACCTCTACTCAAATCTGTTTATCATATGGTAGATTTCCTACTCAGAAGAGCAAAAAATAAATAGCAATAGTAGTATTGCTAGTGATGGAAATGCCTAGTAATAAAATACCTAGTAATAAAAGATGTTAATATGTCTAGGGAGTAACACTTCCTCCCTCCTGCATGGATATCTGTACACGTTCAGTTTTGAGACCCAGCGCTGGATCCCAATAGTAATCTTTTCCAAAGCCATTACTTTTCTCCAAAAAATAAGCAGAAGAGACACTTTGTGTTTTTCTCAGAAGCTGAAGAAGGTATGCCATGAATAGGGGGTAATTACAATTACCCCTTTTGTTAGGAGACTGTTTGTCTTCAACCTCTCTTCATTTGGAAGCCTGTAACACTCTCTGACCACAAACAAGTTTACAAGTGTCCTTCCTTTTTACAGGGAAGTTGTACACTCAAGTTTACAGGTTGCCTTTCTTAATGAAACCAGGTCACTTACTGCTAGCAATTCTAACAAAGTTTATCAGGGACAAATAGGAACTGTTGCTATTTTCAGCATTGTAGAAAACTTCAAAGTGATGTCTACCCATTTATTTGAAACATCCTTGGCTGAGGTTACATATGTCTAGTTAGGCTTGAATGAGCCATCTGCAAAGTTTCTGCGGGCAAAGGGGTAACCTTCAGCTGTATCTGCAAATTTGAAATTGGAATCCAGTGTCCCCTAGGCTGATCTGCATTGAGGAAAGAATAAAGCATAGAAAAGCAACAGACATATGGTCCGGACCGTGATGTAGTTGTATACAATAGGCAACAGCAGTTACATTTAAATTCATATAAATGAGTAAAGTTATAAATATATATGTGAAGTTATAAATTCATTTGAAGAGGATCCTGAAGACCTGCATGTGGAGAACCCAATTTTCAGAATGTTATTGTGCAATGTATCATCAGTTCAGTGTGGAACACGTGACTTCATGTTACACTGGTGACAAAAATGCATATCGCTACATCTATGTGTTAAGTTATAACTTCTATGCTGTTATGTAATAGCCTCTGAGCTCTTTTTAATTAAATATTGAACTTGTCTTCCTATATTTTTAGTAGGTTTTTGCAGTATTAGTATTAGGCAAACTGCATGGTTGGTATTTCATGAATTATAATTACTCAGTAAGACTTGACTTTTTTATTGCATTCAGTTTGCCCCTTGAGCTGCATATACTTAATTGTTTCTAAATTGTTTATGATTCATGCAGATTTTTGAAGGACAAGTGTAATTACGAATATTTCACTTGTTTGTGGCAACCACCTATGTGTAAAAGCATACTAAGTCATCTTCTTGCTCTTTTTGCTTCCTGAGAAGTATGTGAAACTTGGAGTGTTTGGCAGTTCCATACAGGTCATTTTTTCATATAGATCAAATCTATTTATTGTATGTGTGCAAGACAAGTATAGTACAAACAGGCATTATAGAGCTGAGTAAAGAATACTTCCTCTTTTTATTTGGAGAGTTTTTGTTAGACAGTTTATCAGGCTAGTATAATTCGAGATTTTTTAAAATTATAATTAAATATATTTTTAAATTATTGCTGTCCCTATTATAGAAATTAGTATAATTTAAGTGTTTTGGTAGCAAAATCAATCAGTACCGTATACTGAGACCTGTGATGGTGTTTTAACTATAGGTTCTTAATTATCTTCAAGGAACATTAAATTGTTAACTTTTTTTGATGTGTCTCAGTGGGATGACATTGCAAAGGTGACTTTTTTTTGTTAGTTTGCCTTTTTTTGACATCATTAACAATCGAGAATTTAGTCATAGAATAATTTAGATGATATCTTTTTATATTATTTTTCCTTTATGTTTTCCTTCTTCCATTTGGTCAATGCAAACTAAGGCATAGAGAACAGCAAAGGAAAAAGTTCAAAAATGAAGATTTTTCTAAGCAGTTTTCCAGGGAAAATGATATTAAAATATTTAAGTACAAACAAGGTAATATTTTCTGGAAAAAAAAAAAAAGGAAAGTATATTTTTGCATTTTTGCCAGAGATCTTTGCTGTTACATGTTCAGAATTAATAGCTGTATTTGCGGAAAAAAAGCTAGTTGTGGAAAGTCAGTACATGAAGAGGAGAATGTACTTTTTTTGTTTTAGTTATTAGTAGATAAATTATATTATACATATTGAGATTAATCACGTTCTATGTAACCAATAGCAGCAATTAACTAACTGAAGCTTTGATCTTGTTAATAGCTTCAACAGAACAAGGAATAGACAGGATTAATGTGCGAGTGAAAGACCTCATAGGAAATGCAAGAAGTAGGCGTGAGTGGTTGAAGCCCAGCTCCAGGTGATGACTCTTTGATCGTGTCCTCCAGGAACTTTCCTTGTGGAGCTAAAGTGGCTGCAGATCTGCCTGAGCTCCTACAGAGCCAGCACCTGGCTCAGCAGCTGCAGGTGTTTCCACGGCAAAAACTGCCCTGTTCTTTCCATGAGGTGCTGGAATTTCTCGCATATACAGTGCAGAGAATTATGTAATATATTTCTATTTGGTCATAGCTTTCTTAAAAAAAAAAAAAAGACACAAAAAACCCAAACACCAGGAACACACACAAAAACTATAGAAAAACCTAAACCAACAAATCCTTCTCCTTTGAGGAAAAATTTCCATTGACAGTCTCACACTTGGTATTAACTTTGGAAAAGATAGAGAACATTCCTTTCAGCTGATTTTGTGAATTTGAAATCTGTTGGTTAAAAAAAAAAAAGTGTTAATTTTTTTGTCTGTGTCTTAGTATGTTTGTTTTGCTTGAATGTCTACTCTGATAAACTGACAAAATTAATTAGTTAAAATACTGACATGCGAAACTGGCAGAAAACAGGATGTCTTAAATGCACCCTCAGAATCATTACAAACCCCTCCTGGACCAACTGGATCTAACACATGCATAATAACATGGAAAACTGGAGATATTCCTGAAATAATGTGTAGTCACTGAAAAATTCAAGACTGATTTTTTTTATTTTTTTTTTCTCCTATGTTGCATAATTTTCTGCAGATCGTAACATTCAATTTGTTCTTTTTTTTTCCCATTACAGTTAACCCCTCTGGGAGAGAACTCTGTTTCTGATTTTAGGAACTTGCCATGTTCCTTTTGATTTCTGTTCTGGTTAGCTATATGGCCAAATGCTGATACAGATCATTAACACAATAACATTAGCAAGTGCTACAGTTTTTGTTTTAATTCTTCAGTTTAAAAGGCATAGCTTAATAATCCTTCTAAGGCATCATTTTTAGAGGTGGAGGAGCTCAGTGTGGTTTTTTCAGCATACAACCAGGTTATAATGAAAACGTTAAAGTTCGTTTACATAAATACTTGTCAGACAACAGTATAGGGATATACCCTTCACAGTGAGATTTGAAATCTGCCTGTTTGGTTTTCTAGGCTAGCGCTAGCTCACAATATGATAGTAGTTACAGCTGTAAAGCTGTATTCTTGAAAACTTTTGAATTCTGCCAGCTTAGTTTTGCCTCTTCTACATACTTTGTCACACCAAGAAGATGGAGCAATTTAAGGAAGCACAGTAACACCTGAGAAGTTGTTGCTGATAACATTTCCTTGACCTGGAAAATTAGTCGTTGAACATTTCAACCTGGGAGTGCCAGTGTTAATTTTATTCAGTAGTTATTGTCTATTTTTTTGGTCTGTTTGTCTCCCATCCACGTTCCCTTGTAAGCCGATACTGAATCCTCAATATCCTGTGACCAAGGGCAGACAGTACGCTGGCAAACTCTTTGTGTTTGCAAAGCATTTACTGCTGTGCTGTGTGACTTTCACTGAGCCCTATTTGTTACAGAATCTGGAATAGCTTGGGTTGGAAGGGGCCTTTAAAGGTCATCTAGTCCAACTGCCCTGCAAAGAGAATGGACATTTTCCACTAGTTCAGGTTGCTCAGAGCCCCTTCCAACCTGACCTTGAATGTTTCCAGGGATGAGGCATCTACCAACGCTCTGTGCTACCTGTGTCAGTATTTCACCACCATCGTTGTAAAAAAATTTCATCCTGAGGTCTAGTCTAAATCTACCTGTTTTAGTTTAAGGCAGTTACTCCTTGTCCTGTTACAACAGGCCCTGCTAAATAGTCTGTCCCCATCTTCCTTATGATGCCCCTTTACGTATTGGCAGACCACTATAAGGGCTTCCCAGAGCCTTCTCTTCTCCAGGCTGAACAACCCCAACTCTCTCAGCCTGTCCTCATAGAAGTGTTCTGTCCTTCTGGTTATTTTTGTGGCCCTCCTCTGGACCTGCTCCAACAAGCCTATGTTCCAGTAGCATGCATCTTTGAGTTTGCTAACCTCAGCTACCTCTCATGTTACTACAGGAATGTGATTGGATTCTATGCGTGACATAAAACTGTCATCACTCTCCAGTGACGAAAGAAACCAGGGGAAAACAACTGCCCATGTCACAAGTGGAGGAGATAATTGACGGTCTTTTTGTCTCTGTGGACTCCAGCTGAGGTAGGCAAGGAAATAATCTTGGATCTCCATCACTGCACTTGTCCTGGGCCTGATCACCTCAGAAAAGTCTAGATAGTAAGACGAAGGACAAAAAACAAAGCTACTTTTTGTTTTGCTTATTGGTAGAAATGTATGTGGTAAGATGTTTTGATGCCCATCTTGGAAGTGGTGCTAAGGGCTTTGTAGTTTAAGCAAAACCCCTTTGATTTGAGTGTGCAATAGGAGTAGGCAAGAACTGTATTATTGAGTAGTATATTCACCTTAAAGTGGAACTTCCAAAACTTTTATTGGAATTTTGATTAACGAAGTCATTCTGCACTGACTTGCAATCATCACTTGCAGCTGGAGTCAACTGAATCCTGAGAGGCTTATCCCTACTCTCAGTCTTTGTGTGACCTAAGTAGAATAGGATTTTGAGAAATTAGTTAATTAGTATATATTAGAAATGTATGTGAGGTGCAGTGTACATGCAAACTGAAACTGTTTAATTCAAGTAAATAACTTAGATGTCTGCTGCCTTTCTACTGTATATAACTGATGTCTGAGATGGGATGTTTTTGAAGGATGAAAACAAAATGTCTTGGTGTTAGTCTGTAAGACTAGGAGGTCCTTCTAACAGCTATCCAAAAGAAAACCTGGAGTTAGGCATTATTCTTCAATTTAATATAGAGAAAAGTATTAAGAATTGCCACAGTGTTGTCTCACAGGTGTTTCAGACACGTGCATAAACTGTTCTATAGGTCAAGTGTATAAAAGACAGTCTAGCCTGAAAAGGTGAGAGATCACAGTTTTATAGAGTTCTGAAGCTTAATTCTCTGCATGCTCCCAGAAATCAGTGGAATTTAAGTATTTTTTTTTTTTATTTGACTGCATTCTAAAGGATTTTCTTGAGGGGATGTCCTTGTAAGCAGGAACTCAGGTCTGTACAAATACAAGCATAGATGGAAAACATTTACTTTTTGAGTCAACAGTGTCAATTTGTGTGCAAGTAAGAAAAGAATTGAAATCTTTAGGAATAGAACATTTTAATAGAGCCATGGCTTCTTAGACCTTTTCACTATCCACAGCAGGCATGAGGCGTAGGATACGAAGTGTCCGAGGAACTCAGAAGCATGCAGGTATTACGTTCCAGGATCTGGTGCTTGACAGTCATCACTTGGACAAACTGCTATAACTGTTTTCCTCTTTCTCTTTCATCACTGCTGTCTTCCTGATTAGCCCCTGAGCTCTTAAAGACAAAATATCTCTCTTCTGCCTATATAGCCACTTGCATTTGCTTTTGCTTGGTTACTGTACTGAACGTAATAGTAATGATAGGAGCACTGCCTGATAATTACTGACAGGGTAATAGGACTCAATGGGGAAAGCAATATTTGAGAACTGTGAATTTAGTGTGGCTACAAATAACCAGCAAATTTCCCAGTTTTAATTTAATATTTCTTTTGTGTAAAAACAAAACAAAAACCAAACCAACAAACCAACAAATCAATCAGACAAAACTCTAGACTTCTATTAATGCGTCATGTTGGTTCTATGAAAGATTAATTTCCCTCAAGACATACACATTATCACGAGCAAATACATGGTTAGCTGTGGAGTTTCAGCTGTTGAGCAATACAGTAAACTTAAATAGCTATATTTGAAATGTCTTTGATCATGTGTTCATACCCTTAAGCTATAAAATCCTTGAAGTAATGAAAGTGTCTCTTGATGTGTTTGTACAGCGGCTAGCATCAGGGAGAACTGGCAAGTAGTAAACTGTGAACAACTCTTTCACAATTTTCTCATTCCATTTGTTGCATGGTGAAGCTACCATGTTGTTTGCTGAGCAACAATTGAAGAAAGGCAGTTTTAATTTCTGTTTTTCTTTGAGAAGAGCATTCATCAAAAAGGAACCATTAATAACAGTTGCTTTGGGTTTGTGGGTTGGTTTTTTGTTTTTTTTTTTTGGTTATCCTTCTACAGGGAAAAGATTGTAAGCCCTTAAATCCACAAGTTCATTTCCAGTTTAACATCTGTTCAAACAAAACTGGGAGGAAGTGCCACAACAGGTGATGTTGCTGCTGAATTAGAGAGCTTCACTGCAGCATTTTCCAGGTTAACTCTTTGGTACTAATATTGTGGTCATTTCCTGTGTCATGCCTCATGCTTTATCTGCCAAATTCAAGGTGGATCATAAATCTGCTTGTCAAGTCAAGAAGTACCAAAATTACTTCACAAAATGTCATCTATTTCTAAATGCTTTAAACCATGGAGGTCCATTTGTCTGGTATATGCTGACTTTGTTAACAGGTCATTTATACCATGATAATGTAGAAAATAATTTTTCTGAGTTTTATTTTCTGCATCTGTGCAATTTATTCAGTTTCATAGGAGGTAGACTGGGGATTGAATCTTCTGAGATGCAATAATAAAAGCCCTTTGGGCACAGAAGAAAAAAAATTGTGATTACAGATCTCACTTCTGCTTTGTTTTCTTCCTCTGTATTTATCACTTAGAACAAAATTATTAAAAATATAGAATAATAAAACTGAAGTTGAAAATATGTATTTAATCAAACTCAATCTAGTAATGCAAGCAGAGGATGAATTATTACGTTAAAAACTGCACTAATCTGTATCAAAAGATAAGATGCATGCTTTTTGTGTTTATTTATTGGAGCTTGCCCTTTCTAACCAAGGCTATGTGCTGCCTTTCTTTCCTACTCTTAAGCACAGAGTTTAGTGTATTATAACTAAATCCTGTCAGATGACACTGACAGCTTATGTAGGGGACACTTTCTACTGTTTTACTTCTACAGATGGAAAAGGTTGTTAAATTAGTCATTCTGGGCAAAGGATGACAAGGCCTGAGCTTTCATATTCTTTCTTGTGATTTGAGCAGCCTTGAGTCACATAAGAACACCTGTTAAATCTTTTCCTATACTTTTGTTTTCTAAACTCACTCTGCATATCTGAGAAAAAATCCTGGAAGTTTTTTTTATTTTTTACTGACTTGGCCTGAGAAACTTGCTCGAGTGACTGCAATGGAAAATTACTTCTGCCTCAAGGGTAGTTGTTGGTAAGCCAAACAGGGGAGGTTATCCCTTTCTTAACTGTCTCCTCACCCAGGTCCAAAATATTTGTGTGAGACGACAGGGCTAGGTTTAGCTCCTCAATATAGAAAAAGAGCATAAGATCAACAAGCTCTCTGTTAGAGCTACAAATGAGGCCAGCTGTACTGACATGCATAGCAAAGGTTCTGTAAATTCTTCTGCCCACTCCTTTACCATACGGCACAGATGGCTGGAAGCAGTGATTTCTTCTCCTTGCTTTGATACTTTTCATCAGCCCGGGAATTACGGTAAGATAAAGGAGGTTTGAATGTGGTCTCAGAATTCAAATGAGAATTGGAGCGGAAAAAATCTATGAAATTAATGATTTGGACTTTATTTTTGTTTTCCTGATTCTAAAAATCAGTCTGTAGAGAGCAAGCCTGCCTTGCCACCGTAAAGCTGAGTATCACTCAGCTGATCGCTGGCGAGATGGCAAAAGGGCTACGTTTGGAAAAACTGGATGCTTGCTGTGCAAGTTTTATATTTCCTTTTTAAACTTCAAGAATTAATGGCCCATCAAAAGGAAGATTTAAAAATGTTGGTTTTCCCTGGTATATAAATTAGTGCGTTTGTACTAGAACGGTAACTTTCTGCTATACCTTTCCATGATGTACTCTTTCAGCTGGGGTTGTCTAAATTCTTTTCTTAAATTGAAAAGTTTTACAAAGAATCATCACACTTAAATTTCACTCTACTAGCTACCAGTCACTCTATTTTGAGTCATACTAGTATAAGAAATTTATTATTATATATATATTAATACAATATATACTATATAATAATTATATT
>VXBJ01005001.1:1013148-1147827 GCA_013400055.1 Nycticryphes semicollaris
GCCAGTAGGTCGAGGGAGGTCATTCTCCCCCTCTGCTCTGCACTGGTGAGGCCACAACTGGAATACTGCATCCAGTTCTGGGCCTCCCAGTTCAAGAAAGACAGGAAACTACTGGAGAGAGTCCAGCGTAGGGCAAGAAAGCTGATTAAGGGACTGGAGCAGCTCCCTTATGAGGAAAGGCTGAGAGAGCTGGGACTCTTTAGCCTGGAGAAGAGAAGGTTGAGGGGAGACCTTAATAATGCTTATAAGTATCTGAAGGGTGGGTTGAAGGTGGTTAGAGATGGACTCTTTTCAGTGGTTCCCAATGACAGGACGAGGGCCAATGGGCACAAGCTGGAACACAGGAAGTTTCATTCAAATGTGAGGAAAACGTCTTTATGGTGAGGGTGACTGAGCACTGGAACAGGCTGCCCAGGGAGGTTGTGGAGTCCCCTTCTCTGGAGACCTTCAAGACCCACCTGGATGCAGTCCCGAGTGATGTGCTCTGGGCAATCCTGCTTTAGCAGGGGAGTTGTACTAGATGATCTCTTGAGGTCCCTTCCAACTCTGACAATCCATGATTCTTTGAAAAGCTGGTTTTATAACACAAGTCTCTGAATCCCAAAGTGGCAAAGGCATGACCCATGAGTTTCTTTATGAGCCTTTGCTTCTGACAGTACAGCAAAGACAGTGACTTAACAGACAGATGGGACAGAGACAATTTTCACTTAAAAAACACACCTTGTTTTTGCACTGCACTCTGTTTATTTTTTGTCTGTTCCTCAGTTCATTCTCCTCATGTTTCTCCATTTGCAAATCTGAACAAGAAAACAAAACCCTAAATGTTTGCCACGCTAGGAAGTAACATGTTAGAGATCTAAACCAAAAAATAGTTGCAGTTTGTTTATCCTTTTAATTAAAAGGTGGATTTTTCTCTGTAGTACAAAAAAATGTCCTGTCCACCCCCCTTTTTAAGCAAAACATATTTTCAATGCAAAGTCTTTTTTGAGAACTGTAAACTGATGAATACCTTATATCCTCAAGTTCAGTGGAAATACTTTGGAAACAGCTATAATCTAGAACTCTGAATAGTTTACTGTGACTACTTTATTCTGTGATTTATCAGAGCCAGGCTGCAGTAATTGAAGCTGAAGTAGCTTAGCCACTGGAACTGCATATGACGATAGGGGTGAATGTATTTCAACAGAGTATAAGGGTTTGATCAAAGTTCTGTGCATTATCAAAAGTAATTCCCTGTTGTAACAGGAGATTGCCTGCTGATACACATGTTTTTAACAGATACCAAAGGCTATTTTCCATTATTTTTGCAGGAGGATGAACTTCTGTTCAACAGCCCATCCTTTAGTAGAAGTAAGTTCAAAGAAATGTCGAGCAAATGACGCTAATCCTTTTGAATTAGTGGTGCAAGTTCATGAGGTCACTTGTAAAAGTGATGTAATATGCAGAAAACCTCTCATAACTGAACATATGTTGTATGTAAAGCAAGAAGCAAAGTAAACTGAAACACTGACATGGAATCGAGCAGCATGTATTCTGTATCCACATCAAAGGTCTGGGCGGAAGGCATTTGAGACAAGGACATGGAGTTGGTAATGTCTCTATTTTTCTGGCTGTAGCATCAAACATTGTATTCCAATGGTCTGAACTTGAACCTCCTAAAACAAGTTCAGACTTGAGGAGATTTAGCATTAATGGCATGGTTGCAAATAATTGGGGGTCTTTTGCTTGCTTGTTTGTTTACCTCTGCGGTCAAGTTTATTGCATTTGTGGATGTGGTGACATCCGTGTAGTGAAAACCCATGCATTAGATACCATTCAACATTTTTCTTTTTTTTTCTCCTGAGCGGACTAAGAGGCTGCATGCAAGAATTTGGTGTTTGCTACAGTTCTATTAAAGTGCACACACTCATTCTATGTTAGCATGCTAATTTGTAGTAGAGCTAACTCTGAATTTATCACCTTTTTTCTTGAAGTAAGCAGAATGCATACCCATTGAGCCCAGTGCTTCATGACATTCAACCCTTTGCATTTGCTGCTTAGTTTTCTCTATAAACCTGTGCTTGTAAGTAGGATCAAAGTAACTGGAAAAGGAGTTTGAAGACCTCTAAGTTAGGTCTGATTTGGAGGGGCCATAAGGTACAGCTCAGTGCTGTGTAGATAAACTATCATTAATACTTGAAGCGGTGGAGCCTAGCTCTTGTGCTGAGTTAGCGAACCCACTTTTCAGGTTGTCTTAATTTGGGAACGGGCTGGGCAGTCTCAACTGTATGGTTTCCAGGTTTGAAGGTTGCTCAGTGCATCATAAGTTTGGGTGTTTGCATTGCAGTCCTTTCTGCAACATAAATTCCTCTGTGATTTCCTTGGAGGAGGGACAAAACATTCCCTGCTTTGAAATAAAATGAGATTACTTTGTCTGTAAGATTGTCCCTGTTGCTTGAGTGCATGTGCAGCACAGAATGACTGATTTGTTGCTTGCCTGTGCTGAATGTAACCATTTTATACCACTGCAAAATGAGTATAAAACCCATGCCTTAGACTAGGAGGTTTTTAAGTGCGCTTCACTTCTGTATTTATGACTCTGTGTTTCTTAGTTCAGTGGAGCTTCCAATGCAAAGCAGCTCTGGCTGGCAGCCCAGGGAGACTGCACGGTCTGGGTAATAGGTGGACTGGGATTCTTCCTGCCTTGTCCTGTACCCTAGTATCTAGTCATGATGCACACTGTACATGTATGGGCAGAAATGGTGAGTGAAGGCTGTAGTATTCTGTTGTTGCTTCAAATTGAATAGGTTCAGGGATTTACAGCATCTATACAGGCTATACCTGTTTCTCAGATGTAATTGG
Organism: Nycticryphes semicollaris; assembly: GCA_013400055.1. Lineage (NCBI taxonomy): Eukaryota > Metazoa > Chordata > Aves > Charadriiformes > Rostratulidae > Nycticryphes > Nycticryphes semicollaris. The sequence goes on from VXBJ01005001.1 coordinate 1,015,990, forward strand.
CAGTTTAACTGAGGATCTTTGTACAATAGAGTTTGTAATTTGATTTATTTTGACTGTGAGCTGTGGTGATCTCTTAGAAAATCACTCTGAAGTAACTGAGAAAATATTTTTCAGGAAATAAATCTTTTGATATCTTCAAGGCATCAGTGTTATTTTCCATGCTCAGGACAAACAGAGAAAATACATTTATATTCATGGGATCACTTTCTTTTTTTTGGAGTGCAGGAAGAGCATAGTGCCTCCAAAACAGCTAGGCATTGCCAAATGCAGAATATGGGTTTGTAGAGTAGAGCTTTTCACTCGTCAGCTGTCCCTAAACACATCAGCTGGAATTAAGTGGCCGTGGAGTCAGTAACATTAAAATTCAGAGGGAGATGCCAACATTGACATAGGATAATTTCTGGTCCTGGACCCTTCATGCAAAGTGTACAATATTCCTGCCCCATAATGAGAAGCAGATCCCCCCTCTCCCAGCTGTCCCCTGTACTCTTGTTGACTTACTTCTATTAGTAGTGTGGGCCAGGCAGTGAAAACTTCATTTCCCATAATATCTTCAAGGAAATCCATGGGATTATCACCACCTGTTACCACTGTACAGCATTCGGATGCTGTTCCGCGCTGTGAGGTGAGATAGAAAGTAAATGCAAATGTGAATGACAGTCGCAGGAATTGGATGCCTGCAAGAGAGAACCTTGCAATAGGATTTCCTGTATCTCAGAACTCTACACTTCAGTCTGTGTTCTTCCTCTATTTTCCCCCTTCATCTTTGTATAACTTCTGTGATCTCTCCACGCCTCACCAGTGCTTTTTGCTCTCTTGTTTTCAAATTGTTTTCATAACAAAAAAACAAAATTCAACCAACCAACAAACAAAAAGTTGAGTTTATTGTAACAAATCTGTAGGTGCAGACTCTGGTACTGCTGAGGCCTATGCTGTGGGTGGGTTTCAGTTGCCTAGGCATTAAGCTGTACTGTGCTCTGGAAGATACCCCCAGGCAACTCACTTGGACCTCTGCATTTGCCCAGAAGGGCATGAGGTCCTGTCTCATTTGTCAGCCTTGTGGAGACATTTTCACATGCCCCCAGGCAGCTGAAATGCCACTGGACACCCATGTTTACACAACTGAATCTCACCCGCAGTGAGGCATTGCACTCCGTGCAAAGGTTGAGAGAAAGTTTCCTGGTGAGTTTTTTGACAGAAAATTGGGGTTTTATTTATACTTTTGTGTGGTATGTGCCTTTCCTGTGGGCAGAATTCCCAACGTAAGCTTGGTTGTTCAGCTCACGGCATGCGTGCACACTGACAGAGGGAAAAAAAACCCAAAACATTTTCCAAACAGTTTCATAGCAGCAACAGCAGCTAACACTGATGCTCTGCAGTGCATTATCGCCACTTATGAAGCCTTGCATTTTTTGTGGCATGGTTTCCACTGTTTGTGAATCCTGTTTTTTGACAGAAAAAAACAAAATGGGAACAATTAACAGAATAACAAGCAATAGCAGGAATGTTTGTCTTCCTATCATAAACCTAAATTGTTACAAGTTCATCTGGAAATTGAGTAATTGTGTCTTGTTTTCTTAGTGATCTTAGAGCAAGTAATGATAAGGTAAAGAAGACTTGAATGTTTTAAGACAAAAGAGAATATATTCCTGGAAGAATATGGAACAAATTGCTGTTCTGGCCCTCTCTGCTTTGCCTTGTGCAATCTTTGTGGAGAGTGCATAAGGATTTACTTAGAAATGCAACCATCACTCCTGTGATCATCTCCACATGGGGGCAGAGGTCTGTCTGTCTATCATTTTTGCTGGGTGGGGGTATTAATTTTGAAAAGATCAGAGTAACAGACAGCTTATATGTTTCTTAATGTGGTTATGGTGGCTTGGGCTTCCCTTCTGTTGCTGAGGAGGGGATTTTCAAAATCGTTCTGTTGCCCAGACTCTCCTGGGTGTAATGGGAATTGAGATTGGACAATAGTAATCAGTCTTTTTAAAAATCTCATCATTTATAATTTTGTAGACAGCACGTAGAATGATTGAAGTGAAATACTTGGTATACAGGCAGCCTGTCAGTAGCTGCTAAGAAAACATGTATGACTAAATTCTTCATTGAGAAATATAGGTACTGGTGTGTGCTGACCAAAAGTATCGTTTGACAGTTATTGTTGCTGGGCAAGAATGGAAGGAAAAGGGAAAACAAGGGGACATAGACACCTATCTCAGAGAGAACGAGTGAAAATTGCTCTTTGTTTTGTTACATATCCAAGGGTATTCTTCATTTCAGTATCTCTCGTTTATTCTATTACAATTCCCCTGTCTTTTGCTCTGACTTATATCACAATATGCTGAAGCAGCATAGAATCATGGAATGGTTAGGGTTGGCAGGGACCTTAGAGATCATTGAGATCCACCCCCTTGGCCATGGGCAGGGACACCTCCCACTAAACCAGGTTGCTTGAAGCCCCGTCCAGCCTGGTTTTGAACACTTCCAGGGATGGGGTGTCCACAACTTCCCTGTGCAACCTGTTCCAGTGTCTTGCCATCCTCACAGTAAAGAATTTCTTCCTAGTATCTAATCTAAATCTCCCCTCTTTCAAAATTACCCCTCGTCCTACTGCTACACTCTCTGATAGAGTCCCTCCCCGTCTCTGCATCAGGCCCCCTTTAGGTAATGGAAGGCTGCAATAAGGTCTCCCCAGAGCCTTCTCTTCTCCAGGCATCATGCATAGAAGAAAAATATTGATATAATTTATACAATATATATAAGTAAAGGATGGTGGTGATGGAAGTCCACCTAAGTCAACTAGAGCAAGTAAAGCACAGAAAAGATCTAAAAGTGTATTTTGTGTTTTCTCTCAGTCATGTTGTATTAGCATGACGCTGATTGTAGTTATTCTAGTTACCTGAAAATTACACTAGCAATATTTTACCTGTAGCATAAAATGTAATATGACCATAAAATGCATAAGTAGTTCCTGTCCTTAAGGAGAAATGAAAAGAGAGGAGAAGACATCCTTGAAGTACTCATGCATAGGATTTATATCCATTTGTTATATCAGTGCACTTTATATAGTTATTTCAAGTTTTTTGGATGTTAGTCCCAAACAGATTTTTTTGGAGAACTGCTACAAGATGTTATAAGGGCTGTTCACTACAATGAAATGCTTTTCTGGACAGTTGAAGGATATGCATATGTCAGGCCTCACACATTAACTGTATAATTCCTTGAACATAAATTTTAACACCCAGTTTATGAAACCAATTTTACCTTTCTGTAAGTTTTATGGAATTCCAGTAGTGCAGTCTGACACCATGAGTTTTTGCTAACTTTTGAAATTTAGTTAGGAAAGCTACTATCTGGAAATCCCTGATGTGGTTTTCTGCTTTATCTATTTTGGGATTCCTGTAATCAGGTGAGTTTTCAAATTGTCTTGGACAGTGCCAATATTGAAGTATTTCTCCTATAGCTATTCTACTAGCATCAGTATTTGTCAGTGATAGTTCCTCTTTAATGCAATATTACATTTCTAGCTTATTTGGGTGGTTTCTTTTTTAGCCTAAGTACATAACAATATGTATGTCAGCTGTTTCATTCATGTTATTTTGTATAGAAAAAATGGGATATTTATCAGTCTATATGAGTATATTTCCTAGTAAAAGGATAAGGGGAGGAGTTTTGCTTTTTTCAGCATTGGGCCTACAGATGTTTTTATTAATCAACTTACTCTTCCAGGAACACTTTCTGTCTTTATCTGCTGACTTGAAAGGAAGGGAGAAATGATGCTGAAGTTCCAATTTGCTCAGTCACATTTATCTTGTAAAAAGTTTCTGCACTTGACTGGAAGTTGCTGTGACAAATGTGAATAAAAGAGGGAGAGATAATTACTACTTTGCAATAATGAAAAATGTAATTGCAGAGTCAGTGCTACTGGCTAAATAAGCCAAAAGAGAGCCTAAAAAATGTGCTAATGTTGCAGAGTTTGGTTCTGGATGCCAAAACTGAATTTGATCTTTCCCATTGGTATTCTAGTATAGTGTTCTAATTCTGTCTCATTTCAGAGAGAATTGTGGCATTTTGGTTTATTTTTGATCTGCAATCTACATTTCCCTAAGCTAAGCAGAATTTCTGAGGAAGGATGAAAGGTCTTTGTCACAGGACATTGTTCCCAAGTCCCAAATGGGTCCTCTGCTTGTGAAAGTGAACAAGGCATGCTCTGGCACCTAGGTCTGTTTTCATTAGGCTTTATGGCAGTAAAATATTACCTCTGTCAGGGAAACAGGAAAAAAAAAATATCCAAAATCCACAGATGACCACCTCCAGCTACAGCTATAGGTCCTTGCTTAGGTTTACTAAGCCTGTTCTATCTGACTAAAACCTGGAACTGTTCAATGCAAAAGCTGTCAGGTTCATCTTCACTATAGCATGGCTAAACTGGGAAGTGGAGAACGAGTTCATCATTTCTCTCCTGGATGGCTTACTTGGGGGAGTCTCTGAGGTCCCAGCTGGGATTTATGTCTTACTTGCTTTGGTTACAGCTCTGTTTTAGACAGAGTGGCAGTCTCTGGGAATTGTTCCTTCAATCTCGCAAGGGCTGTTTCTTCCATGTGGTTAATTGCATTGAAGTGATTTAAGTACTAAAGCAGAGTTCAGCAAGGAAAAGTACAGCTTTTAAAAATGAACAGAACATTCACTTATTTATACTGGTCCACAGTGAGAGCTCTTAAAAAAAAAACGTTAAATTAAAAAACCTAATGTCTTGGAACCATGTAACTCATAGCTCTCATGATGAGTTGTGGGCATAAAGCATATTTGGGATGGGATTGTTGTGACAGATGTGACTTGCAAGGCAGCATACTGACCGACATTTGGGAAAAGAGATTTTTGTATTCTTTGACCCTGAACTAATTTACACGCTTACAGGGACTTCAGACCTACTGGTGCTGACAACAGATGGCTCAAAATATTCTCACAGGAGAGTGTGAAGTAAAAGGGGAGATGGGTAATTGCATTCATGCTCTTGGCCCTGAAGTCCAGATTTGTTACAGGCTGCAAAGCGATGCAAAGAAAATAGTTCACCATGACAGTTGTGTAGCAGTAACGAGGTGAAACTGCATTGCCCTTCACAGAATTGGTAGTGTGTTTTCCACTCTTAATCATTTGCTTAGGAGTTAATGGAAAGTCAGAGTCCTTAGGTGTCATTAAAAATGTTGTTAATTCAACTACTTAGTTGGGATCAAAATATCCACACAAATCTACGAATGACTGTCTTATGCTGTATTTGTTTATGCTTAAAAACTTATGCTTCCTCCCATTGTTTTGGTCATTTTGTTGAACACATTGAACAAAAAAATAGAAACTGTGTGCATTTGGAAGCATTTCCAGATGGGTTCTGTGTTACAAATGAGAATATACTCTGTGGGATATTTGTGGGAAGGGATATATCCCAATATATGGAAATAGAGAGTATACCTATGGCTGGAAAGGCCATTTAGCATAGGTGGTCATAGTAAATCGCCAAAATACACCTGAAGGAGTGGAATGTGCTCTGAAAGTGACGCATCATCATTGTCACATATCATTACTGCTAGTGCCTCTCTCCAAATAAGATTTTCAAGGAGGCAGAAAATGTGGAGTGTCAGTACACTAAGGAATGCCTTACCACCTCTCAAGCCACATGTCAAAATTTCTGCTGGAAAATTGATCTATTTTGCTTCTAATCTTATATATGTAGAGCTGGGAAACACATATAAGGCGTATTACAGAACACAGCATCAAAGAAAACTCTGATGTGTTGGCTCTACAAGCTTCCTCTAGGGGATTTTACAGAAACCATAGCTTCATATCTCATTGCACATGTCTAAATAAATATTAAAGACAATCATTTTGCATAAGATATGCTACGGCACAACAGCAAAATTATTAATTTATTTGCCCCTGGCAACAGCATTTCATGGCTGTAGACATCTCCTATTATTTGTTACACTGTCTTGACTTTTTTGAGTATTGTTTATCCAAGTGTTTACACAGAAGCTCATTTGTGAGAGGCTTTAACATTTTTAGAAGTTGAAGTTGGTAGATATTTAACATACATATAAATTTTTTTGACGACTGAGGGCAAGATGCATAGATCAATACTGGCGGTAAACTGCTCCTGAATTCACAACAGGGAGTTGGACTTACATGGGTTTTAATGCTTCAGATTCCTTCCCAATCCTTTTATTTTCCCTGTAGTAGTATCCAGAAAAAACACATCTTATTTCCCCTCGCTGAGACAGACCTAAGAATTCCCTTTCTTTGAGAACATCCAGATTCCCTCTAGGCAGACTCAGGAATTTGTAATTTAAAAAAACAAGTGTGGAAGAAAAAGAAAAACAAGATAGCTGCAAGGGTAATCCTGCACTCATAACCAATTCCAGAAAACAGTCAAATTTAAAATGACCTCTAAGTGCAAAAAATTAGTTAGTAGATAGGTATTTGCACTGGTAGATATTTGCACATGTACATATTTGATAAGTAAACATTTGACTTGTGCTCCATATATCTGTGCTACTAAAAAATAGGGTTTTTTTCCATCTGGTCTTGCAACAGATACTGCTCTGTGGAGATGGATACATCTCTGATTATCTAAGCAGAAGGAAAATTCTTGGATTTTTTCTGCTCCCTCAAGAAAAAAGGAAGCATTGTTGTTCCTGCCTTGAACATCCCGTAAAAGGAAAAGGTAATGTTTCTATGGTGTGTAAGTTCTCATTTTGTTATGGAAAATGTTGGAGGCCTTGCTCTGTTCTGTATCTACCCCTGTTCTGCTAGCAAATCCCAGAACGTCCCTTAAATGTTTTCAGAAATTAACCTCATGGCCTGCCCTCCCACGTTGCCCTCTGTAGGTCGAATAGCTGCAGGATGGGTCTTTAGGTAAGGAAGAAGAAGGGCTGCCAGATTCACAGCTGTGCAGATATCCTGTGCCCATGTGTGCAGAACACTTCAAACAGTGGCACCCAGGGTGTGCCAGGGTTGGTTCAAGATAGTTCACACCATTCTAATGAGCATTGCCAGCCTGGGCAAACATCTGATATTATCCTGATGGGGATGCAGCTGGTCATTGATCATAATTTGGCCCAATTTTCAAGGTCAGTCAATCAAATCCAAAAATCTTGTGGGATGAACATCAGCCAGAACTGGTTTTGTTGTTGTTTTTTCTTTGAATTATTTGTGCTTTCTACTTCTGGTCTAAGCCACAGATGAAGGGCTTAAGAAGCTGTAGAGGAACCTGCTATTAAAAGTTTCGGTACTGATTCTGATGTAAATGAATCTTTTGCTATAGATAACTTATTTATGAAGACAAAACTAGCCACAGCAGCCAAAAGTAGGGAGAACTTTAAAATAGAAAGATAGCCATTATGTATTTTGTGTGCAGAAAGGACTAATGAGGCTCTTCCTCAGTCTTGTTTGCCTGCCCAGGCTTTGAAGGGAGGGTTGCTTTTTTCATAAATTCATCTGTGACCCGAGAGAGCCATGGTGACAAAGATTTTAAAGGGACCATTCAGAGAGTCATTCAAACCCCAGGGCAATGTTTGTTTTGTCTCTAACAAAGGCCAAGATATTGGATTATAACATAGTCCCTGCCATGAATTTAGTGTTTCCTCTCTTTAAAACCATCAATTTAGGTTGTATTCCTTTGTATTCCTTCAAAAGTCTTTACAACTGAAGCTCTTCCAGAAGGCAAAAAATTAAATTTCCTGCCTAAGAAATACTGAGAGATAGAATCTGCCTTGTTTCCTGTTTGTCTTCAAAAAACCTAACATTGTCTAAAATATGTCAATTGCACTTTAGTTGGTAATATTTGCATCATGAACTGTTAAATTAAAGTTTTAATTCATCAACCTCAGATGAATTCTCTTCATGCTAGGTACATTATTTTAGAAACAGGTTTTTATATCAGATTAAAAAGAAAAGTTGCTGTGACAGTGAGAAATGCACGTGCAATACCTTTGTAAGTAGTTCAGACATAATAACTCCAGATATGATCCCGTTGCCTGGTCATTCCCTGTATTCTTCCTTGTCTGACATGAAGAGCAAACTTTCTGAGAATGGAAGGTAATAAATCCCTGTCCAAACTCGAAGCACTGCAATGACTTTGTAACTAGTCGCAAACAGTAGAGTTTTTGACTCATCACTTGGGGCTGGAATTACAGTTCTTGGATGTGTGCCAAATTACTCCATTGTGTGAGACACGTGAAGGTGATGTTCTCCTTCCAGCAAGTTTTCAACTTGAAATCATACGGCAGAAGTGGAGGTGTGAAGTAGCATCACAAAAAGAGTTAAAGAATGATAAAGAGATTCAGTTACTGAATCTGATGTGTAGACTTGCACACAAAGTGAAAAGATAGGATTTTTTCCCAAAGCTGAAAAATTTGCAAGATTTTCTAAAAATATTCCATTAGTTGTGATTTTGTGAAGCAGACGTGTAAAGCAGATAAATTAGTACTCAAAACAAGTTGTGAACATAATGCTTCAGCAGGCACAATTGTGGCAGAAAGATACTATTTTTCTATGACAATGATATTCCTGAAATACAGTAGGTGCAGTTATTTTCATATTTGGTAGTTATTAACAGTTCTGAAGTGGTTGAAGCAACTGGCTTGGCTCTAGTGTAATGTACTCTTTGAAGTGGTAGTGTTTTGTAATCCTGTTGTTTGGTGATTAATATTTGCACGTTTTCTTGGACTTGTTCGAGTAATTTACAAGGAGATGCTTTGTAGACTGTGGAAAACCCCAGAAAATTTCTTGGCTGGGTTTACTCAGACAAACTGAAATAAACCTTCAATTCAAAGATATGATACATGCTATTCCTATTTTGAAGCTGTACCTTCACCACATGTGACCTTGCTGTTTGATGATTTGGCACAATGCCACGGCATAATTCGATGATCCACTGAAAATTATGATTCTTTCATGTGGAAAACAATAAAAAGCATATGGTATCAATTATACTTCACTATTTCTCTGAGAATTCAAGCACCAGAAATAAAAAACACTGTCTGAAGACTTTGAATTTCCATTAACCGGAAACAGTTGGTATAAATTATTTTTACTGAAACTGCTCTACCAGGCCTGGGTAATAAAAGGAAAAATAACATTGGCATTTGATTGACTTCATAGGTGCAAAATATGTCATGCTCAGAGGGAGAATAAAATTCTGGGTCAGGCAGTAGAATCATTTTATTGAATACCATATTTGTCATGGAGAAGCTCAAAAGAATGGGTTTCCTTTTACCTTAATTTCTACCGCATCTCTACTGAGCATGGTGATTTGCATGTTTACTGGATAATGCATATGATGAGAATATGATGAGAAGCTACAGTAAACATAGGAGTAAGAAGGGAGACTTCTAAAATAATAAGACTTTTGGTGGAAATCGAAGCTGGGTTATTCAAAGAAACAGTTTTACAAACAACGTATTTCTAAAGCATGGCTTGGATCCGGGTTTTAGAAATTTCAGAGCTGTGTATATTTTGGTGCCTCGCTGTCCCACTGAGCATTTTCATTATAACTGATCTTACGCAAGTCAATTACTGTGCAAAGAGAGTGCTTTTGTCTCTTTTTTCTTTAACTTAAGATAAATTACTCCGCGGAATCTAGAGTAGTTCTGATGTGGCAACATCTCCAGTCAACTGCAATCGTACTTATATTATACTGTGCTTGTCTTAATGCCAAGATTTATCGCTATTGCTTACTACCATACTTGGTAAATAGCATTTTTTCTATAGTTTCTGTAATAGGAACAACTATAAAATTAGTAGCATGTCCTCAAGGAGAAACTTAAGCTGAGCTGATAGAAGCTCTCAGAACTTAAACACGGTGCATCTGGAATTATTATGGTAAAGCAACAAGCAAGTCAATAAAATCCTTGTTAATCAGAAACTAAAATAGGAAAGCAAGTTAGCTTCCAGACTTCTACATTTTGCACATGAGGAATAGACTCTTACCCATGTTAAATACAACTTAAATCACTAGGGTTGCTTGTGTAATTAAATACCACCTAGCATTAGGAATTTATGTGCCTAGAGATTTACAGTTGTAGGTTTATTAGGCATTACTTATTACTTTACATTTTTATTCTAGAGCTGGAATTGCATGAAACCAAGTTTGGCCTTCAAACACGATATAAGTCTAATTGAATGGGTTAGCAAAGGAGGTGAATAAATCAGTGTGTAAGGATTGCTGAAGTTCATAAACAAGAATAGAATTGTGAAAGTGTGGAAAAAGCAATGGAGAAAAAGAAAACATTAGACTGAAGCTTGTCAACTGTGGGTAAAGTCTGCTTGATGACTGATACTTGTAAGAGTGAGAAATTTTCTGTAGATTAAAAATAAACAAATAATTAATAAAAAAAAGCAGGTGGGGGATATGAAAGAAAGCCAATAAATCCCTGAAAACTCCAGATGGGCCTCTGTGGGCTTCTGTTAGCATTTGCTGACAAGTAAAACTCCATTTGCCTGTCTTTTGCACTGCAGTTAGGATCATTATTGTGTTAAAATATGCAATATTCTAAAGCTAGGATGAGAGTAGTAGTAACACTGGGAAATAGAAGCGCACAGAATAACTGTGTCCAATGCATTTGTGATAAAAGATTATATCATATATATCTTAATTTTTTGTGGAGTCTCATAGGAGCCTGTCTAGGAGTTTGATAAAGACCCATTAAGTGGTCCTAGATGCCACCAAATTCCTTTAAAAACAGATGTTTTTCAATCTCTTGCTCATATCAGTTTAATGGTGTAGCTGTTATTTTGTGTGCTTCTAAAATACTGTGACAGTGCTGAGAGGGTGACTGATTTTTTTTATTTATTATTTTTTTAATTTAGGCAAGACTCTTTGTTTTTAGGGTCTCTGTGCACGTTCGTTTCCTGACATATGACCTCATGAACCCAACTGCATGATCCTGGAAGCTAATATTGGTGGCAGGAACCTGGATCTCTTCCTCAAAGCTCAAGCCCTCTCAGCCCATGTCCTCTTGTTAACCCTTGGTGCTGGTTGTAAGTTTGGCCTGTTGTCTGGGGTGTGTCATTGCTGAGGACTGGCCCTCAGCTGCCAAAATGCACCAGTTTTACCTGATGTCACTTCTGGTAGCTTGTGATTAGAACGGTGACAAACAAAAGCACCTTCTGGCTGATTTCTTCTGCAGCTTTTTCCCTTTCAAACTGTGAATAAGATATCAAACCTTGGCGAAATGGGACTTCTAGGACTGGGCCCATAGCATGACTATCTTCCTTCAGTTCTGGTTATTTGAAGGTAGGAACGCAGCTGCTCCCAATGCTTACATCTAAAGCAAATTCATGCAACACCCATCTGAATTATGATCCTGAGGTCCTTATACTTGCCTGCTTGCCCAACCAATTTTTTCAGGACATCCCCAAGAACAAAAGGGGCACAGGTAATTCGCCTGAGATCAGTCCTGTTGTGTACTGTCCCTTATTGGGGTCAGCTAACTCCTATGCCCACCTGAGTCACCAGGCAGGGGCATTGCCATAAAGTGCTTTCACTCAGCTGGGCAATCATCAAGGTCTGAAGACCCTCCATCTTTCCTCTTCTGAGAGATGAGTGACAGTGTTCTGATGGAAAATAGTGAGTTTTCTCTTTACGGTATTTGGTGATAAAGAAATTTCATGAAATTAACTGTAAATTACACATTTTCTGCAAAAAGTTTTAGCTTCTGCACCAGTGGCCCAATATACAAATGCTTTAATCAACATAGCCGAAGTTAGTGATATTAAGAAAATGATATGTATGTGGAAAACATTAGGATTTATTTTTATGAAATAGCATCTGATAATTAAACTGCCATATTTTTTCCAGGCTTCTTTCATTAGAGAGACTGATGACTATTACTACAAATATCCCACAGAGTATTTAATTATGCTGGAAGGAGGGTGAAAACAACATGCCAGAAGTTACGCAAGAGAGATGATGCACGTTCTTCTAATTTTATGAGGTTGTAGATCTTGGGAAAAGGAGAGATTTATAGTGCCACTCCCTACAATATTAAGAAAGTGTGTGTATGATTAATGTATATGTAGTGGGAAGATGGGGTAATTTACTGAAATTATAACAGAAAACAGAATCTCTGAATAAAAATGATCTTCACAATCTGTATTTTCTCAAGATACCTTGCAAAACTCAGCATCAACACTAGTCATGAGATAAAAATTTATTCTCCAAATTGAAAAAAATCTTTCTTTACTTTGGTAGTTAGACATTGTTTTTCATTTACAGTGATTTGAAGCTAGCTAAAAAATGGTGAAAAGCACCCCTGTTAAGCTTTCAACATAATGTTTTGTAAATCTTGCCTTCTGAATGATAATAGAAATAAGGTACTGTTTCCTTACTTCAAAGTAGGCATTGGTGTGATTTAGCAGGTCAGTTAAGCATATGCTATATGCTAGTTGCCATTGAAATAACTTAATAACTTGGGGTTTTTTAAGAAAAAAAAATCGTCTTTGGAGGAATTACAGTTTTGATGACTTGGGAGCAGAGAACAGTGGTAGATATATACTGTGTTGACTTGAGGTAAGGGACTACTGTATATATGCAAATCTTGAGGCAGAGTTTAATGCAAACTATTTTTCAAAATCTTTGAGACCAGATCTTGTAATATTTTCTATTCCCATGACAACTCAAGATTCAATCTTCAGATGACTATGCAGACAGTGAAATAGTTCAAGTCATTTGAATTAAGTATATTTTTTCTATTCTTCACATTGCTTTCTTTAATAATTTGCATTGAGCTTTTTCCAAGAGCACATAGGTAAAGCAAGCCCTCATTAAGAGTAAAACGCTGTTTCCACAGGAAATTATAGTTAAAATTTGGCTGGTTTCAAGAGAAAATGCAGGGCCAGTAAAATAATAATTCTTATGGAATCATAGAATGGTGAGAGCTGGAAGACACCTTAAGGATCACGGAGTTCCAACCCCCCTGCCATGGGCAGGGACACCTCCCACTAGACCCAGTTGTTCAAAGCCCCATCCAGCCTGGTCCCAGAATGGGGCATCCACAACTTCTTTGGGCAACCTCTTCCAGTGTCTCACCACCCTCACAGTAGAGAATCTCTTTCTAGTATCTAATCTATATCTCCCCTCTTTTATTTTAAAACCATTACCCCTTGTCCGATTGCTATGCTCCCTGACAAAGAGTCCCTCTCCAGCTCTCCTGTAGGCTCCCTTCTGAAACTGGAAGGCTGCGCTAAGGNCCGCCTCGTGTTGAGCTTCTCATCCCCAACCGCTCCCCAATTCCTTCTCCTCAGGGCTGCTGTTCCAGCCACTCTCCACCCAACCTGTATTTGTGCCTGGGATTGCCACGTGCCAGGTTCAGGGCCATGCACTTGGCTTGGTTGAACCTTATGAGGTCTGCACGATCCCACCTCTCAAGCCTGTCCAGGTCCCTCTGGATGGCATCCCTTCCCTCCAGCATGTCAACTGCACCACACAGCTTGGTGTTGTCAGCAAACTTGCTGAGGGTGCATTCTATTTCACTGTCCAACCTTTATCTTCAACAAAGATGTTAAACAACACTGTTCCTAGTACTGAGCCCTGAGGAACACCACTCGTCACTGGCTGCCACTTAGACATTGAGCTGTTGACCACAACCCTTTGAGTGTGGTCATTCCTGATCCACCGAGTGGTCCATCCATGAAATACATGACTTTCCAATTTTGAGACCAGGATGTTGTGCAGGACAGTATCAAACGCTTTGCGTAAGTCCAGGTAGATAATGTCTGTTGCCCTGCCCTTGCCTACTAAGTCTGTGGCAATAATGCAAAAGTCCACCAAGTTTGTCAGGCATGACGTGGTCTTGGTGAAGCCGTGATGGCTGTCCTCAATCACCTCCTTATTTTCCACATGCTTTAGCTGAAATTCCAGGAAGATCTGCTCTATGATCTTGCCAGGCACAGATGTGAGACTAACCGGCCTGTAGTTCCCCTTTTCCCTTTTTGAATATTGGGTTTGTTTCCCCTTTTCCAGTTAGCAGGAACTTCAGATTGCCACGGTTTATCAAATATGATGGAAAGCTTATTCTCATAACTGTTAATTAACATGTCAGGCTGTGTTGTAGGATTGATGAGACTGTCTGTTCTCAGAATGTGTTCAAGGGAAAAAAACATGTCTTAAGGTTTGTTTTTTTCCCTCAAGTCTTCTTCATTGTCTGCACTAAATTCTGAATTGACTCTGATCTCACTTCCAATTGTTTTAGACTAGGGAAACTTCACTGATGTTAAATAACATTATATGTATATTTTAAATTCAAGATTCAATGGGAAAATTAAAAATGACATGGTTATGTTTCTCATATTTCCCATTGTTTGTATTCAAAGTAAATATCAGGAGTGCAGGTCTGGTTTTGAGTCTTTCTATACAGCATTAAAGGCTTGTTTATTAACGAGTTTCTAACAAGTGTGAAAACTGTCTTCATTGGCTGATTCATAGTTCATTGATATCAGTGATGGGATTCCCACTAATAGCAGTGACCTTTTGCCCCTCAAAATTACTGTTAATCTAATAGCCTGAGTTTAAAGTGTGGAAGTAACTAACAATCTGGGTTCGTGAAAGGGTATTTGGTGTGTTTGTTTTGGTTTTCTTTTTTTCTTTCAAAAGAAAACAAAAAAGTTTTTGTTTGTTAGCGAGCCACAAGAGAGCAGAAGAGTTACAACTGTGTGTATGGGTACTTATACATAAGTATGAAAACACAGCACCTGAAGAATCAGTTGTTTCTAAAAGAAATTTAGTTTGTATGCTAATAACTTTTCAATGTACTGTTTATCTTCTAAAGCACAAATCTGTAGCTGGCAGATACAGATTATAATAGCGTACCTGTCTTTTAAACACAAGTATAGTAATCTAATTGCAGTTAAACAAGAAAAAGTAAATGTGGCTTTGCAAGTTCTTTTTATTGCATGCTTCTCTAAAGAAAGAAAGCCTCAGCAACTATCTCTTGGATATGTGATGTGACACTGTCAAGTTTTAACTGATTTTTTTTTTTAATGGCTCTCTAGCGGTGTTACTTTTTATTCCCACAGCCTGGATAAAATCTTATGACTGCTGTTACCTATGTCTGTATTATTTATTTTCAATTAAATGTTCTAATTCTAATATTTAATCAGACAAGGAAATACACCAGGTGAAAAACCATCTCCTTTGAAATACATTTAAATCATACAGACATACTGTTTTATCCATATATATGTGCCAGTCTGGCCACCGGCATCAGTTACCTCATGTATATAATGCATTTTATTTGATGATGATAGCAAATTTCCTTCTTTACTATGAGTAGCTCTAATCTTACCTCCTTCTCTCTTGCCAGATTTGGTCATTGACTGGGGAATGAAAAAATTAAACTAAGTGGATTCTAGAGGTAATGTTTTTATGATGATATACTTGTCTAAGTATAATTCTGTGTTGTTTCTTGAAGATTTTCTTCTCTTCCACTAATCTCAATATTTTACTTCGGATTTTTGCTCTCAAAGATATTGCTGGCCTACGCCAGAAACAGATTGGTGCATCTCATCATCTTCCTGGTAGATGACCAGACAACATTACCAGGTATTAAGACAAACTTGGGATGCTCAAACTGTTATATCAAGATTGGTTTTTTAATCACTTTTCCGTTCCAGGATTAATGCATGTGTTCACAAAATGACAGAAGCACCATGTTATTGCAAAATAAATTTGTGTAAACCTGTATCAAATACTGTATTTCAGTATGGCAAAGAAAGAGCTTGTCTTCTCCAAGCCTCAGCAGTCTAGTTCTTCTCACAACCGTGTGAATGAGGAAAGCCAGCAGTTAGAAATGTTTTACAGAAAGCGAACCAGTAGTTTAGTTATCAGCAAGAAGTTTTTATTACAGGATAAAAGAATGTACACAAGAATGAGGCCTGTGTACAACTTGGAACTAGGATATGTGCATGCCTGCATGCAGCTTGGGGTGTGAAACAAGGACACCAACCACTGGTAAGTACCTATTTTGCTGTTTGTACTAAGTTACATACAAGCTTTTTGCTGCATGCTGGTTATTTTTTCCCCCTCTTTCGAAGTTTATTCTAATGATTGCAGGCAGCAGACCCCTTTTCTACACTTGTATTTTTCTGTGTCCAGAGACATCAAAAGGAAATATTTAACTGAACTGAACTGAAGAGAGACAGGAATGCTGTGCAAGTAGGATGAGGTTATTCCATGTCACTTCTTTGGGAGAGAGACAATGCTAAGAAGGTGGTGGTACTTCGAAGGTTGTCATTGCTGTACAAATGTGTGCTTGTGGGAAAGAAGGAAAAAGGAATCTCTCATTGAATAGTCTCATAAAATAAATCTGTCTGATTTCTTTTTCTTTAAATATGAGTCTAAAGCATATTTATACAGCTTGAGTTAAATTCTGGTTTTTAGGTGGAAGAGTACGGCTAAATCCTTGTGCACTATGAATTGGCAACACGGCACTGATATCAAGAAAGCTTTGTTGGTTTACATCGGCTGTTGCATATTGTGAACTAGGAAAAGGTATAATATAATCCATGTTGTAGATGTCCAGATCCAAAGAGTTTTTCAAGTCAGTTCTTGAGCTAGCTGTTCGGGTGACTGAGATACCCTGAAAAGTATTAGAAGAAAAAATTACGTTATGGAGTATGGAGTAGATGATCTTTAAAGGTCCCTTCCAATCCCTGATATTCTGTGACTCTGTGCATATAACACTCCAGGTGTTTCAGAATGGGCTATATGCTGTACCACAGTAATCCTAAGGAATGCTTGCTTCATATATATATTCTAAAAATTATTATAGTTAGTCTAGCTTCAGTTTTGAGGAAGGATTATTTATGCCTAATCTTGTGTAGAGATACTGTAGGATGTGTATAAACAAATGGTGTTTAAAGTGAGGATATATGCTGAATTTGGCAATGGTACTGATGATTCAAGGAGGTACAAGCTGCTGGAAACAAGGTTCACAGCTTTATAGGGTTTACTCAACAGACAAAAGCATCACACCAAATTGACTGATGCACACTGAAGCTCTCACAGGGGCAGACTTTGAGTTACCTGACACAGTGCTGTTTTGGCCAGAAGTTTGGAGGAGCGGACTTTGAAGAAAGCGTCTGTAAGAAGCAGTGACCCCACACACCCCCAGATCAGAACTTGGGAGAAACGAGAACCTGTTGGCCAGATACAGAATGAATGTAATTGGTCTCATCTTGGGAGGAAGAACTATTTTTTGCTGGCATGTTTCCTCCTTAACTTGGCAAAGAGCATACGTTATGGTAAAAACTTGGAAGACCATAGGTTGTCTGTGGGCTGCTGCCCATCTTTCATATGATCCATCTTCAGTACCACATTTTTTTCTTCACAAGATAGTAGGGTGGCAATAGGTGTTTTTTTTTTCAGACATTAAAATGGTTTCACATTCTCTCTCCAGGACAAGTTAGCTCTTGAGCCAAGAAAGCTTCAGTCTGGGTGCACGGAGCCAGGCACACACTGCTTTTGGCTGCTTTTGCCAGGATTTGGCATTTATATTTGTCTGACTCTTTGCCTCCAGTTCTAGCTTTTCCTATTCTTACATTTGCATGTGAAAGCTACTCTGGGTCTTTTGCTGGTATCCTGCACCTTAGGCAGTTTTATAATGGCCTAAAAAGGTACAAAAGAAGATTCTTGGCATAACAGATCATCCAAACTATGCTGCCAGAGCTGACCCACCGGTGACAGCTGCACAGGAGGTCTTTGTGTCTTTACGTGTTTAGCCATAACTTCAGATCGTCTTTGTTTCTCTGCTCCTAAGAGAAAGGGATGTGGATTACAGTGTCTTGTCACTGATTCCCGCTTCTGAAAGATTCCCAGGAATAAGCAAAGTCAAGAGAAGGATGGAGTTGTGTGGAGAAGAATGATGTGTTGTGAAAGGATGGAAGCGGAGCGTTGAAGGCTTTGGTTTAACATAGCAGTGAGTTAAGAATTTGCAATTTCAACCTCTTTTTATTCCCCAGAGTGAAAGATTGAAAGGGAGAGGTTTAACTTTTCTCTAAAACAAAAACTTTAAGGACAATAATGTACATTTGGGAGCAGGCATTGGGTTGTGGAGAACAGGACTCAGCCTTTCAGGTCAGTAAGAGCCTGCTGTGCCCACAGAAGTAGTGAAGATTGTGTGACCACATCCTCTATCGATAAGCATGGGTCATCTGCTCCTCAGAATATAAAGCAGAGGTAAATATTGAAGAAGTGTTGGGAAAACAGCAATGCAAAATATTGCTTCTCAGCATCTTGTAAAATGAAGGTTGAACAAAAGTCCTTCTATCAAGTTGCTTGAGCTGCCCTCTTTTATCAGACTGTAGAACTGGCAGAGGAGAACAAGAGTTTAGGGATGCTCATCATGCCAAGGCTGTCCAGAGCTTAGTAAGTCTGATTTACAGGTGTTCTCTCTCTTTCTTTCTCTCTCTCTCTGAAAAAAGATAAAAGACTCATTTACCTGGAAGCTTGAGAAAGAGCTCATGATTACTAGTCATGCAAGAAAGAGGGGATCAGAATGGGTGTAGGGATTATTGGGCAGCTGGACTTTCAGAACTCAAGACAGAGTTTGGCTTGCATTTTGCATAAGGTTTCTTCTTGGTTTAACTTCACAATGTCCTTGTTCCCTGTTTACTTTGGCAAGTTGCTAATGAGTAATGATTCTTGTCTGTGACGTTTTATGTTGTGGGGGGTTGGAGCTAGGTGATCTTTAAGGTCCGTTCCAACCTAAATCATTCTATGATTTTATGATTCTATGCAAAGTGTCCTGCATTCTTGAGTGCCCAAAACTCTCACTAGCTATAATGGAGGTTTGTGCTATACTTGCAATTCATGACTAGGTTTCATTTTATGAATCTGTATTTAGTTGTTCTCAGGTGTTGTTGGGGGAAAAGGATCTGCTCCAATAATACATCTCCAAAGAATGTTGGTGGTGTGAAACACTGTATTTATTGAACAATTTAGCACAGTAGCAGAGTAAATCAATGTTCGGCATAAGAACATCCAGTTCTTGTACAGTACATGTTATGCTAAGCACCAAGATGATACGTTGCATCTCTCTGCCCTCATTTTAACTTGAATGTTACAATGGTAGTTGTTGCATTTAGAAACTGGGCTGGGGCAAAAAGATTAAAAATCAGGGGAAAATAGCTCTTAAAATGTGTTGGCAACAATAAATTCCACTCTCTAGGTTCAAAATATACTTAATTGTATTCAATGTTAATTCTTTCAATAGCAGAGTGACTCGTGCTCATTGTTGAATGATTAATGGGATGGATGTGAACTCCTGAAATGTACACCACAGTGAAGAATTCACCGTCATCACTTTTAGATGAAAATAGATAAGCTTTCTAAGATCTGAATGTGAAAATTCCATTTTTGAAAATCAATGAGACAACTCTCTTTGGAGTAGGAAGAGATTAATACCAATAAATAAACTTATTATGCTGTAGTTCAGTGTGTACCTCAAAAGGGCAGTAATAAAGCCTAAAGGATACTGACAGTAATATGATGCAAACAACGGTTCTAGCTCCCCCACTACCTTATATTCTAACACATAACCTGTATTTGTTCCTGGAAGATAAGATCTGGGTTTAATTACATCCATGGACAACCCATGCAAAGTAAGAAATTGCAGGAAGAGGAGTACTTCAGGGAGCAAAATATTTGGGTAAACTTCCCCTTGTATATTTAGAGAAGCACAGCACTTAAATTTCTCTGAAACATAAGCTCACTTTTCTTCCTCTCCCCAGAGAACTCATGAGTAATTGGTATGCAAAAGTTGTAAATAATATATTCAGGTGTTTAATCTACAGTATTTCTGAGCACATGGTACTTTACTTGTGCTTATGTCTCATGTTTGAAAAGCTATGTGAGAAAATAAAGCTGTGAGAGTTCTTGAACGTACCTATATCACTCTGAAAAATGTTCTCCAAAATGACTGGGGGAGAGTAAACTGTCAGTGACTCCCTATAGGCTGCATGGCCTATAGCCAGTGGGCTGAGCTCATAGGCATGTACAGAAAACTTCCCGTCTTGTCAGATCCACAAAAGATATCTGTGCTTTGCTCAGTAAGAGCAAAGTTACGATGTCAGCCTCCATCCTGAAATGATACAGATTTGGATTGCCAGGTCGTCAGCCCTTTCTTGTGTCAGAGGTTTGCCAGGAAGAATTATAAACAGTTTCCGCCAGAGAACCATGTGTTCTATGCAAATGAAAGCAAATAGTTCTGGTGTTAATCATATTGCTTGTCATTGAGCAAAACAAAGTTTTTGAAGCTAATTCAGAAATTTCCATCACATGAAAATGCAAGCTTTGCTGGCTCTGCTTACCTGGGTAGCGTCAGTCTCATACATACACATAAATAGGATTGCCTGCAATCAAGGTCTAACAAATATATCCTGATTTAGTGAAAGTTGGTTAGAAAACAGTATTGAATACAGACTACTTTATTTGTTTTGAAAATAACTTGCTGGATTAATGTACTGAAAGTTTGGAAACATGAGTGGTCATTAATGGAAAACTGTCCTTGCAGCATGTAAGAGTGACCCATGCTTTTAGCTCGGTGAGTCTTGCCTGGCTTTCGTACAACCTCCCAGCTTACTACTTTTATCATCTTTAGTCAGCATGTAATATAGATATTGCCTTATTTTTGAGATACAAACCAAATACGATTTAAAAAGCAAAGGTTGTTCTTTCTGAAGACTGTAGAGACTGTAGAGACTTACATTGCTTTTTCTCTTTAGGAAGCTCAAAGCCTTTTACTAGCTTTAAATAGCAATGCTTTGTATCTGTCACCATACCTGTCATTATCTGATTGTTAGGGTTTGTGTGTTTGGTTAGTAACACATGCTCATTCGCCTGATTAGCACCATGCTTTAATTTCATTTAATAAGTATATTTCAGAGTCAGAATTATCTTCATCAACCAGAATAATTTAACTTTGCCACATAGAATTAATTAAGATGAAGACTGTCAAATGAAATGTAAAAAATAATCAGTGGTTCTCATTAAGAGATAATAACAAGATTTTTTTTGTTTATCAGTTTTGTTTTGGTCCCAGCATCAAAATTTAAGAAATGTTACATCTTGTGAACATTCATTTTAAAACACTTGATCTCATCTGGCACCATGCAAATAAATAAAATTCTTAACCTTCTTTTGACAACCAATAATTAAGAGTACAAGCTAAATACTGAAAAAGAGCTTTACGAATAGGGAGCTAATTTAGGCATACATCAGGAGTTTGATGAAATATGTAACGCTTGAAAGATTAGCTGAAGCAATCTCTGTTAGAACTGTCTGCAAGAACTGCATCAGTCCTGGTCCAGTTTTGGGAGATGTGAGACAACTAAAGGAAGTGCTGTTGAGAGGAAAGAACAAGGAAGCACCTGGGGGAACTGTAGCTGTCAAAGGACTGACTGCTTTCTGTTCCCATTCAGAATGTCCTGCTTCAGGCATCTATCTGTCGCTCTGTCATGTTTAGGTCCCTGCACATTGAAGTACTACACCCGGTGTTGCTCAGTACATCGCCTCTGTGCCTGCCTGTACTAGATGCACCTATTTTGGTGTCTAAAACTTTTTACTAAGGTCTAGTGGAATTTGCATGGGCAACAAGACTATGTAACTGTAATGTCAATGTCAACTGGAATGGTAGCTCAAGTGGATGTTTTTAAAATCTAGTTCATTAACGATTTGGAGCACAGCCAGTGGAAAAGCTGGTATAAAAACATTTGTGGAGCAAATCTGGGTGGGGAGGGGTTTGAAACGACTCAGACTGGGAGAGTGAGGGTGGTGGATAAATTGGTGAAATGATCATAAGTAATTGCATGAAATGCAATGCACAAATACTAATTAAGACAGTGGAGAAGGAGAACTGTAATGAACAAGTGTAAAAAAGGAACCCTATAAGCAGGCAATAATGCTGTAGAGAAGGACAGAAGGGATTTATTAGTGGGTCAAAAAATCAACCAAGTGATGCTGTTACATCCAAAAAAAAATTAGTGTGGATTATGTCAATAGATATGTGATTTGTCAAAATGCATGTGTAACTGTGCTCAGTAGTGCTAGAAGCTTATTGGGAATATGGTGTATAAGCATATTTAAGGTAGAGAAGTTAGAACTCAGAGGAGAGCGTCAGGGCAATATGGGGTTTAGAAAAGCTGGAGAATTTTGATTTGTTTTATAGAGGATAGAAGCCTCCGTCTGGCTTTTCTCTTTTGATAAAGCTGGATGTAAGAAGGATGGGGCTGACTGAGTCTGTGTGCCCCCTAGGGATAGAGAAGTAGTTTGCAGGAAAAAGACGTATTGACGTCAGGAAGAGCTAATCTGAAACAGACAGCTATTCAAAATGGCTGTGGAGTCTCTTCCTTTGGAGATTTTTAAAAACAAGGCAGACAAGTATCTCCCGGGAGTGCTGGGATAAGTCCTGGGATATTCTTCCCCTGACTAGGGAAACTGCTTGGCACCTTCTCTCTGCCTGTGTGCCTGCTTTCTTCCAAAGGTGAGCAGAGTATGGAGGACGGCAGTGAGCATTCATAAGGAGTTTGCTTGCTTCATGGTATTGCCTCAGCGAGTAAGTCAAAGTTTGGCCTAAACCACTCTAATTCAACAAAAGTAAAATAATAATCATAAGATGAAAGGATATGTAGGTTAAAACACAGATGCATGTTGAACTACTACTGACACTGTGGACTGGAAAATAATTTTGCAAACGCAAGGTGTTGACTGTATTTCAAATCAGGGAGATTCTTCCTTCTTAAACGTGCAGTTTCTACATGACGGCAACATTGTTTGTTTTCTGGATTTCCCTTGTGTTGTTAAATTTCCAGGATTGTGATAAACAAAAAGGTCATCATAAACTGTTCAAGAAACATGAGCTTTGTGGGGTTAGAGATGTCATCCTGATTGCCTACAATTAAATCCAAGAAATAGAAATCTCACCCTTTCCAACTCATTGTTGGGCAGTGAGCCCAATGAAGTAATTTTCCTTTGATTATGCAGCCAGTCCTGAACGTATGAATAGATTTGATGACTGCATGCTGTGGGGTAAGTTTTTTGTTTTTTTTTTCATTTTATGGGTTTTATTCTGACTAGAGGCTATACAGTATGTTATGCTACCAATTGGACTTGGCTGCAGAGTCAAGCCAAGTACTTGAAGAACAGTAATATTTTGCCAATTTATTCAGCCTACAGTCACTCAACTTACAACAGCTTGTCAGCTCTACTGAAAAGAGCCAAATAAGAGTTTACCATAATGTTTCTTCCCCTCTCCCTTGCAAAAGACAGTAAGTTTCTTGAATCAGATCGTGCAGAAGTTCTTGTGATACATGGCCAAGAGCTCTGTTAGTATCTCTTGTGTTCAGAAGAGACAGCCTGGTCTTGTTAACCATTGAGTGCTGAAGAGGATCCAGGAAGAAAACAAAATTCTTTCTTGTGGAGTTACAGGAACATTCTGTTCATAATGCATCTATGTTTTGTGAGCTTCAGCAAGCTAAATGGAGAGGGAGATCCAATTTCCACCATTGTGCTGCGACGAAGAGAAACAGCATCCTAAGACCACAGAATGAAGAGCTACTGATCTACACAAGAGGAAAAAATGTTCTTAGCAATGAAATCCTCCAAAGACATTCGTGCAACACGTGGCATCATTGTTCAATAAAAGCTGAGAAGAATGCTCAACAGAAACACTCTTAAGATAGACCATAAAGCTTTGCAGGAAAAGTGCATTTCAAGATGAGGTTACTTTGAGCACATTGCCAGCAAGGAAACAGAAGCACTAGCAAGAGGAATGAGAGATACAGTAGAAGCAAACCTGGCATCTATGTTTAGGGAAAGACTGCCTGCCTGTAGCTCTTCACACCTTAGGTATCTGAGCATACCTGTGGAGGATTATACAAAGCTAGCTAATACCAGAATCCCACACCTTAATCCCTGGCAATTTAGCTTGATGTCTTTTATGTACATTATGTGCACTCTTCAGAGTTGGAATGTTTTAAATTCTCTAGCAAAAGAATCCAAATCATGGCTTTCTCCACCTTTTGCAGTTTCCACTTGTGAGAACTGTTGCAGTACAGGGTCTGGCGACCGGAAGATCTCGCGATGTACGGAAAGATAGGCCCCCCCTCTCCCTATAGCCAATAGCGTTTAGCACTTAGTTCAGGATGTAAGCAGACGGAAGTGATGTTGTGAACCCAGACTACATAATGCCGTGTTATCTATCAATAAACGCCATTTGCCGTCCACCACATTGGTGTCTGCGAGCTGAGGGACCGAGTGGCCTGGGGTTGGCCGACGTGCCGTTCCTGAACCAGGTCGCCACGCCTCCTGCAGGCAACAGAGAACCCACTGCATATGTATTTCGCTGCTGTGCATTTTAGCATGACAAAGTACCCACTAATTCATTTTATGTAAGCAGGCATCTTAGATTCCAGGATGCTGGATGAGTTAATGGCACAGCAAAGAGTCTGCATCTGGCTACTCCAGTCGTGCCAGTGATGGAACAGAAGAACAGGAAGTGGTGAAAGCGTAACCATAAATGTACCAGAGTAAGAACAGGGGATCATCATACAGATCTAGACCATTCTTACAGCTCTAAAAATAGGGACATAATCATAACTAAAACCTCATATTCTAACTTAATTTATGTTCCCCTAGAAGAGCTGCAGTTGCTTTCACCCCACAAATTGTGTTGCCAGAGCAAATCTTCCAGAGTTGTGTTTATCTGCATTGCCTGCTAGCCATGACAACACATGTGACTGGGAAGGTTTCTGTGTTGTGGCCAGCAAACACAACAACTCATCTCTCCCTCTCCTTCTCTCTCTGCCTCCCAGTTTCAGTCCCAGTGGGCTTTTCTTTCATGTTCTGCTGCCAAATTTTCTGCTTCTCTCCTGTCAGACATTCTGCTTGTAAATTGCCAGAGCTCTCTTTTCTTCTAAGTGTTCTCTTTTCTTTCTTCTCCTTCTCTCTAGTCTTTCTTCTTTCATTTCATGTTAAATTCTTTTCTGTCTCGCTTTTTTTTTTCCTATTGCCATCTTCTGCAGCTTTTGATTGCAAGTTACTGTAATTACAATTTGTTGGTGTATGCGTGATGTTTCCTTTTGCTGTGACTGCTGTAGATTGCCTTTCAGAGCAAATGTCAATGCAGTTTGTGCTTCTGTATAATATGCTCATGAAAAAAAAATCTCAGGAGTTTTATATCCTGTGAAAACACGGAGATGTGAATTGATTTTAGTATTTTCAAACTATGTTTACTGTAAATTAGATTGTTTTCCATAAACTTCACAAGTTACTGTGAAAGAATATTGGTGGAGGAAAACATATTTTGGGGCTGACCTTTTCTGCAATGTTATATATTCTGCTGCTTTTCACAATGAATAGGGGACTTTGAAGTGTTCTGTTAAGCTGAGAGCAAATACAGCATAAGTAATGGTGTCTTCTCTGTAAATGCTGAGATATGTGTATTTTTAACACCAAGTACACTGTTGTCAAACTGCTTCCTATCAGTTGTTGAAAACAACTTTCTCCATATTTGAGTAATGCTTTATATTCATTTATTTATCTAGGATGAGGAATAGCAGGAACACAAGAGATTTTCCTGGGAATGCATCCAAGAAGTGCTGGTGGAGGCTTTCTAGTTAATCAGTTTGTCAAAAGGAGTACTTTTTCAAGCATGCAACATTATTCACTTAATTTTTCATTAGGCCTTTTAATGTGAATACTATTAAAGCAACCAGCTGTTATATGGAAATGTTAATTTATGCCAGATCACTTGGAAGTCCTGACTTTTCATCTGTACAGCAACAAACTGAACTGTAGGTCTTGCGTGTTGCTAAATGATAGCAGCCACAAGGCAGCCAGGCTGAGCAAAGGCAATTGAACTGTGCCCTCCCCCAAACACCACACACTTACTGCAGTCATCCTTAAGGTTTGCTCTCTGTGCGTATATCATAAGTGAGTGTTACTCATAAAGGATTTGAAGTCCCCAAGCATATGTGTCCACTTCCACGATTAAAGTGGATTCAGGTGCTTGGCATGGCTGTCTCCAGGCAGACTTTCCTTAAATAATTGATAGCTGCAGTCTCCTGCCCATGGTTCTCTGTCTGGATGTACTCACGTTGTGTTTATAGGAGTGTTGTATGAGCCGTTGGCTGACAGAACGTGTGGTAAGGATCTCACACTTTCTCTTATTAATGTGACCTATTTTCACGTTCTCAGGTGACAAATTATGCCAAATGAGCTTTCTTGCACCTACTATATGATACGATGAGAAATTTGTACGTCAACCACAGCTGTATAGAAATGTTGTAAAACTTTTAGTGGTGTGAGGCACTGGGATTTTGTTGCCAGAAAATGTTGAATGAAAAAAGGAGAGAGATATCTTAGAAATTAACCTTTCAAATATTTAACTGTGAAGAAATATGTTGCATTTTGACTTAACTCTTTTCTTAAGAAATAGGTATAGCATTCATATGTCGTGTTACTACACTGAAAATCTTGTTACAAGCAAAAGACAACGTCACATGAATTGAACCAAGAACTTACCATTAGTCTAGTTAATAGTTTGTTACTCCAGTCAAACTCACCTAATTATTTCAAAAAGGCCTCATAAATGATATGGTAAAAATGTTATAGAAGAAAGTATTCTTATTATCTGTGCCTTTTCTCAGGCTTTATATTCACTCTCCCACTGGGTTCTAAGGGCATAACTTTTGTCTTCCTCAAAAAGAAGGAGTTATGTATAAAGAAGTGTCAACATACTGAGAACAAAAAAGGGTATTTGTTATGCAGTGACTACCAATTTATTCCCTGGGTCCTCCTTTTTATCCTTTATAAACAGATAGGAGATTTGCCATTTGCTTTAGGCACAGATTCATATAGTTTGTGAGACCAGACTTAGTAAACAAAGCCAAACATTGCACTCTCTAGGCCATTGTCAATTGTAAAGAAGGTCTTGATGATTCAATTAATAATGAACAATTAATAATGGGTATTTGGTAGCTTTTGCAATGTAATGAGTCAGGTTTCTTAACAACGTTTGCTTTGTTTGAAAACAAAACTGTTTGATGACTTGCAAATGGAATTAACAATTTTTTATCTAGATGCACTAAGTATTGTATTGTGCTTTTCTGATGCAATCACAGCAGAAGAACTGCAAGTGGTATTTTATGTCACGAAATAATAGCTACTTTGTGTATTGGGGCTTCCTCTAGAAAAAAATGTAATTTCTATATCTTAAATATTTTACTAATTTTATTGTTATCTACAATTTTCAAAATAACTTTTGAAATTCTCTGCTGCAGCTCTGAAATTTTGAGGGCAAAACCAAAAAATATTTAGAGACTGAAGGAACTGATTTGTGAAAAAAATTTTTAAAGACTAAACGTTTCCCAAACAATGGGATATGAGTATAACCTGAATATACAACCAATAAAAAAAGAGGATTAATGTTATATCAACCTTGGAAATAGCTAATTCTGTTGGGTTTAGTCATACTTTGCACCACCTCTCATAGACCTCTTGCAAAGAATCCATGAGCATCCATTTTTTCAAACAGTGTCCATGGACTAAAATACTAAATTCTTGTTTGACCCCACAGATAAGGACAGCTTTATTTCACAACAAGGTAAGGCCTGGTTTCATAGATGGGCCACTGAATTCTGTCTACTGCTGGCACTGTGGCATAAATGTTTTGTTACAGTGTTGTTTAAACTATTTAAAAAAAAAAAAAAAAAGGAATTCCTGTATGCATTACAAAAGCAATATGTTCAGTGCAATAGCTTGTTCAGCATTTTTTCTTTTGTTTGTTTACCATTATTATTTATTCTGTTAAAAGCTAATTTACTGTTTTCAGTTATGTAATTGTTAGTATGCTAAAGGCTATTGCATCAACAATAACCTAGGTATATGCATTCAAAATTTGTCTGGTAGAGATAGTTTACTTTCATCAGTTATTATTTCAGGCATGTTTACAAAGAGGAGGGAAAAAAAAAAAGATTTGGTTATTGTTGGTTCAGATCTACTGTGTTCTGGTAGCAAATATGAGCATATGCTTTGTAAGGGTGAAAACCTGGAGATCCCAGAGTATGATTTTGCCGCAGTCTTGGAGGCCAGCATTCTAGAAAACCCATTCTCTAGTGCTTACATGATCATTTTATATCCTGAAGTAAGATAGTAATTATCTTGTTATTTTATTTTGCATGAGTCACGAACTATGATCACCTCTTAAAACGGTGTTTGTGTGCATGGACTAATACTAATGAATTTCCTTCAGTTAGGATGACAACATGCTGCAGCAGACAGCACCATGAACAACGTAAAGATGGGATTTGGAGGGGAAACAGTTTCTAGTTAAGTAAACACTGTTCAGGAATAAAGGAATGCGCTATAGCAGATGTTTCTACATCATTAGACTGCATTTTGGGTTTTGTTTTGTTTTTTTTTTTTTTTAGAAGGTACCACAGAGACTACTCCTAGGGAGTGTATTGACATTTCTTGAACATAAAACTGCAAACATACATGGTTTGTGTCTGTTTTCAAACTTTCCCTTTGTCTTGTGGATCCTTTTGGTGCCTATATACCTACTTAATGTGTTGAAAAGCTGCAAAGTGTATGAGGCTTCAGTGCTTTCCTGCCAGGACGGTGATATCTAACTGAATGGCTTCCACATGGACAGCAGTTACACATCTTGAAGCATCCTAGACTTCTGTACCTTAATTTACTGTGGGACCAGAATTTTACTACATTCATATTGCTGCCTTCTTTCATGTTTGGGTTTTGTTGTTGGTTGGGTTTTTCTAAATGTACCCATTTTTTCACCGAAGGCCACAATCAATTGAGGTTAATAAAATTTTTTTGTCTGCTCTGATCTTTCTCCTTCAGGAAAAGTAAACCATAGAATCAAGCTAAGTTGTAGCTGATGTGTCATCCTAATTCATGGCTTACACTGTACTTTGAAAAAAAAAGTGTCACATAAGATGGGTCTCAAATTTAAGTCCTTACATTTGACTTTAATAAAGGTACTGCCAAGTGTCAGCAGACGTGACACGGTCACGTTCACTCTTTTTCTGTAGAGCTTATGAGTGCATGGAAGATGTGCTGCCCTTGGAAAAATCCATTAAAACATAAGAAATGCTATTAAAAGGCAGTGTTTTGCTGGGTCAGATTCTGAAGAATGTGTTTAGTTCTTGAATACAGACTTGGCATGCGAAGGGGAAATGAGTTTGCATATTGGACCAATTCTGCCCAGTGCAGTAGCCCACTTGCCTTCAGTGAGGGTCTGTGGAATCATCCTTATTCTGATGCTGGCTCTGAGGTGTTTCCAGTCTGAGGGCAGAAAGAGGGGTTATCTTGGGAGAAGGAAAATGAGATAACCTTTACAGGCCCATTTTGGTCATTGGTTGACATAGAATGGAGGAGATGAGTCTTTAAAAGACACTTGTCTTGCATGAGCTCTGTGAGGGAAAAGATGTGGAGTGGTTGGACAAGAGTGTGAGGAACAGATGGACAGGGTGATGCTGGGTGATGGATTGGGAGGGACAGGCCAGTGTGAAGCTTGACGGTTGGTATAAATAGTGGGAGAAAGAGCTGTGTCAGGTTTTCAAGAGGGATAAGTTTTACGTGGCAGCAGATAAGCATCTGGCAGGTGGATTTGAATGAGGAAGGGACACGATCAAATACTGAGCAAGGATGGCAGCTTGTGCTGGTTACATCTTATGTGCTTTTCAGGGGGGAAGAAAAAAGGCAGCTTGGACAGGCAGGAAAAGGAGTGATGCAGTAGCTAGGTCAGAGTAATGATATGAAAAAGAAATTAGTGGTGGGGGTGGAATGTAAACAACTGCCCTTGGAGCTGTCATGGAAAAGCAATTGGTAAATAGATTTTGTAGGTGGAGACCCTGAGTTTTATATTACAGGTAAGCAATCTCTTACTGGATCTGCAGAATTCCTGAGGGGGCAGGGGCAAGGAAGAGGAAATGAAGACATGTCAAATATGAAAAATCATAACTTAATGTTTGGCTGCATTGTTGTCCAAGTCCATCCGTTGCAGTAAGAAACCTCTATGACAAGCATGGATTTGTAATGAGAAGAGGTTACTATATCAAATCATCTTTCTTTGCTGGTGTGTCTGAGAGAAAGAAAGCTGGCTAGATACAGTGGCTCTGACATGTATTCCCACTTCTAATTAGAAATACTTTATTACCCACATTCCTAACGGAATCTGGGAGAAATTATTGTAACAATGAATTATTACAATGTATTGCAAGGCCACAGTGGAGTAATACTTTAAACTTTAAACATGCTGCATCTGATCTAATATTGCTGCTAATCCATCAAAAATTGATCTTGAAGTCTCTCAAAAATGGCTGATGCTTGTGTAAATGCTTATAATGGTGATGCTAGTGATGCTTGGCTGAATGGGGAAATGCTACTCTCTAAGTCCTGAGAGGGACAAAAACAGGTGAGAAGTTTGTGTGAAGATATCCTCAGCAGCAGCTGATGGGCATCTGATCTTCATCTCTCTCAACAGTCAGTGCTGCAGTTCCCCAAGTTGAAAACAAGGTAGATGTTAAAGAAGTACCATAGAATTACTAAAATCAGACCAGAACTAACCCCACTTGAGATAGGACCAACTCTACCTGAACCACTCAACATACACTGAAAATGGAGGCCTGCAATTGTGTCTGTCATGGCACTGGTTTTGGTTTTTTTAACAGTGATGAATAGTATTTCCATGCACGTGCATTGGGGATTCTTTTTTTGATACAGAAGTCACTGCCAGCCTTTCTTTCTTTGATTTCTGTGAATAAAGGAAGAAGTATCCTAGAACAAATTTTACAACAACTGAGCAGTAAATTCATGCTCCTAAAACTAAGAAAAATCAAGATAAAATTTCAACAAATACTGCACCAAACCCAGACATATGCTATATATAAATAGTGACAAGAAATACAGTACTTTATGCTTGCTGATCAACAGAAGAGAAGCTTTAAAGCCTACAGATAATGTCAGCCTCATATGTAAAGTTTTTTGAGTCATACTAAGTTTTATTACTTTTCTTACAAGATAATTTTGTGAAAAAAAAATAAGTTATTGGTACTGAGAATGGACAGAGCAATAGCAGAGTATATTTGTTGTGGTCATTTTTCTTTTTTTCCCAATGATTTGGTTGACACATTATTAGTGTATTGTTGTTTCTCCTCTCCAGGCATTTTGCTATGTCTGTCTGCCACTATACGTACTTACAAATGTGGTATTTCTTCTGGCCTCATATTTCATTTATAAACACAAAAAAGAGAGGTTTGGGCTTTATATCAGGAAAATTATTTTGCTGGAACAATTGGATTCTGGAAGAAACTGAAGATAGTTAAGCAAAGTGCACTGTGTGAGCCATTTGGGAGAAAGCTAAACATTAGTGAAAATTACACAGGAAAGGAGTAATTCTGCAAAATGAAGTGTAGAAACTGGATAATACAAGTGATCATGTCTGATGAGGTCCTTACTGTCTATTATTCAGATAGGGAAAGACAATTGTCTAGTTAGTAGTTCCACGGGAAAAAAAGAATTGAGACACCAGCATTTGCAGAATCTCAGTGAGTAATAATTGCTGTTTTTAAGCTATTATTTCACTATTTGGAATTGTATTTGAAATGGAGAAAAAAACCCTTTTGTTTACTAATGAAGATGCATGGAATTTCCACATGAAATGTTCAGGTGCTGCCTGATAATGGCCTTTGTTATCAGTGGTTAAATTGTAGGAATTGAATCAGTCTTGTTCCTCAGAGCACATTTCAGTTAATTGCAAGAACAGGAACTACTCACATCAAAGTAACATGGGCAAAACTTTAAGAACTAGAATTAGGTAGCTTTTGCAGGTGGAGTAGTTATCCTGTGATTTCTGCACATTAATATTGAGTTCTCAACAGAAGTCTGCCGCTGGCCTTTATTTTTGGCATTCTTTCCAATGCAGCTTTTCTATTTCTAAACCAGTCATTTAGGGACTTCTCTATTAAGGCTCATGCGAGAGAAGAAATGATAGAAAAACAAGTGAGTAAATCCAAGACAAATGTGCATTTTGATTATTAGTATTTTCTCATTCTGGGGGGTTTTTTTGTAGTTTTTTTTTTCTTTGTTGCAGCTTTAAAAACATTTTAGAAGAGAAATATTTGTTATTAATTGTCTGTGAGTTTGGGTTCACAAATAAGCATGACAGTAATGGCTATTTGACAATATTTTCATAGTTTGAGGTACCTCAAGACTACGCCTCTTTTTTCGCTACCCCATATGTTTTCCTTTTTCAAATTATGATGATTTAGAGGAACATTACACAATTGTTACTTCATTTAACCTTGGAGCTGGCAAATAGATAAAGATGAAATGGATGATACAAGAATTAACTTTTAAATTGTAGAGCAGTAATTTAGAAATAACAGAACAATTGAATACATGCTGGATGTTTCACTTTTTTCGTAAATGGTTTATAATTCTCTGGTTGTTAAAGAGAAGAGAGCTATCTAGCGGTTACAGATGTCATCAGCTTTTGTCCAACAGCTATCAAGGACTGTATCCAACTTGAAAAGACCAGAATGGTTTAAATTATCTGTGAATAATGCAAGGTTTGGGATTAAGCTCTGTAACATAGGAGGACAAATTCTGCCACCTGCTATGGCTTTACAAATTCTTTTCTTGAAATAAACGCTTCTTATCTGACTAATTAAAAGTCCCATAATAATTTTAAATAAAAGTAACAACCAGAATGGTGAATTGAAGTGGTTGTGCTGGTAAATACAATCTAATAACGAATTATTGTGTAGCCATGGGAAGAAAGAAAAAGGAGAAGGGTTGGCAAGTGGCATTCAGGAAATTTGGTTACCAAACATTTATCTTGTTGAAGTGAAACAAACCCTCCATGGCGTACTTTACTATAGGGGATAATCAGCGTATTAGCAGTCAGTGTGATATTCCACGGTAGATTGCACCAGTACACTCTAAGCGGCCTAAACTCAAGTAACGTTTATCTTAAAAAGGCATGAGAAACTCCAGAACTAACTGAAGTATCAGCTTTTTTTGTTTAAAGAAAAAAATTGGATCAAAACCCCCTTGAACCACAGAAGTGGAATTTATTCCACTTCTCAATATTGCTTTTCTGTCTAAGTGTCTAAGTGAGGTGTACCCTAACAAGTACCCACATAAAAATGGAGTTGAGACTGCAAGTTCAAAGCTGTAGTAGGAGTTCAGTTTCATTCATTCAGGGTTGTGTTTTGTCTTTTTAAGCTAACAAGGCCTTGAAGAATCACAGAACTCTCAGCTCACATCATGGCAGGTAGATCATGCAGAGCTGTGCTCTGAAATATTTTCCACTCTTCTGAATAATTAATTACAGCAACAGAAAATTTTTCAAACAGACTCTTAGTGCAAGATACTCTGTTGCATTGTTCCTCTGCAGAATGCTGGGTTTTTTTCTTTGCACTCTATCGTGCATCCTTCTAAGCACATGCTATTACCTTTTGTGTGCTACTTCATATTCCCATTATTGCTTCTTCCCTTGCTTAGGCCATTCCAATGTAGACATTGCACCTGCTTAGATATCTTTAAAACTGCCTCTACAAATCCCTAAATCCATTGCAGATGCAGACAAGAACCATGCAGTGAGACACTCTGTCTTTTGGACACCAAATTGTCATCAAAAATCTCACCATCACTTCTTCACCTGCTCATGTGGTACCCAGCTGTGCCTTGTTGGCCTTGCATTTGTCTGTAGTATAAGATTTGCTGTTCGTTGCTGTTCAGAGATGAGATTTCCATTTCTGAAAGACTCTGTGTCAATCTTTAAGTTGGCCCCTCTGTTCTTCCAGAGAACATACAAAATTAGGTTTTGATGGGGGAGAGGGGATATTTTTTGTTATTCTTCCATGTGCGTTAAAATACAAGTGCATATAGTAAAGAAAATATAGCTGCATAAGGAAGTAGAGTGGTTAGAGCGAAAACTTCTAATAACTTTGGAAGACAGTATCTTTACATGTTTTACATTATAGTTCACTATGTTAACACTTGGCTGCAATGCCGTGCATCTCCTAATGCATCAGAATTATAGAAACATCTGGGCTAAATAGCTTCATGCCGATCCACTGAGAAAATTCACAAAGGATTCAATACTTTTAGAGATATTTCATTTTATATCTAGGGTAGTAGGTTGCATTATGCTTATATACCGATTTATGAAACACACAGGAACATTTTGTTTCTCCTCTTTTTTTTTTTTCCTTTTGCTCTTTAAGTGCCTACAGGGCACATCTGTGCTTCTTTATTAAGAAGTACATTATGACTGGACCTTGTGTGGCTACAGTGTGGGAGAGGGAGAAAAGAGGTTCCTTTTCCCTCTGCACAGTCTGTCAGAAGCCTGCCAAAAATTACAGACCTCTCCAGAGCCAGGAGTAATCCTTTAAAAGAAAGATGTTTCTGCTACATCTCTCTCCTGTTGGCCAGGAGAGCTGGCTGACTGTGTGGGAAAGTACCAAATTACCCTGCTGCAGCACAGCCAAGGTGCTCTGGTTTGAAACCCCGTTGCTGCAGGCATTGCTTCCCACACACTGTCTGTCCCTGGCAGGCTCTTCTGGTTGGGCTCTACAGGAGCAGCACGTTCACTGACATCCTCTGATCTTGCAGTGATGCTCTTCCGGGGACACCCGACTCTGTTTTAGTGTCCTACTGGTACAGAGACAACAGTCTGTAGCAGCCATTGAAATCTGCTTTTAGATCTTTCACAGGGCATGCATGCAGCTCGTGAAGTCCATAATGATGTAAGTTGATCCCATCTAGTGTCAGAACGGACTTTTTGTTTTCAGAACTTCTCTGCCTCCCTGAAAAGTGTGCATGCTGTACATTGCACTGTTAGATTACCTTTCTAAAATCCCAATAGCCAGCCGTTGTTTCCAGGTATGATTGTGGCCCATACATTACAGGTTGGTGTTGTGCATCATGAATTTCAGTCCAGCAGATGATCAATGTGGGGATCAGTCTGGCAGCACATAAGATAATGGCTGTTAAACTTCTATTACTGGGCAAGGCATACCTCCTCTTTCTTAGAGGTGAGGGATTGCTACAG
Source organism: Nycticryphes semicollaris (assembly GCA_013400055.1). NCBI lineage: Eukaryota > Metazoa > Chordata > Aves > Charadriiformes > Rostratulidae > Nycticryphes > Nycticryphes semicollaris. The sequence goes on from VXBJ01005001.1 coordinate 1,051,116, forward strand.
ACCCTTCCTTTTTTTTTTTCCACTGGAAGTATTCTTGTGCTGGATACATCCTCTAATTGCTTCTTCCTGCTTCTGAAAGCTCAGCCTTCATCTGGTGTCCAGGCTGGACCTCAAATGAGGAAAGAAGCTGGAGAAGAGGTATTTTGTGTGTAAGATTGGACTGTCCTGATGGTCTTCCCAGGTGGCAAGTTTGCTCGAGTTAACTGCTTGATCAGGACAGAGTCCCAGTCATGGATTAGAGATCTGCAGGGTTGAAAACACGGAGTGAGATTGGTATGAGGGTGATGTGGAGGAAGAATGTTGTTATCCTTGTGTTTCTGTAAGTGTCAGACAAAGCAAATTCAGCCATGCTTGTGTAGTGTGAAGAATACATATACTTTTTTTTCAGGTCAGAACCTCCAACTTTACTCACGTTTGAGAGCAGTAAATTAAATGGTTTCTCATGGTGGCTGTTTCCAAACAGTCTGATGCAAATTTTCTGTTCTGTGTCCTTAATTAACTCAAATGTGTTTTTTTTTCTTCCAGTGCAAGGGTTGATTTTCACCCACTGTACTGCTTCTAAGCTGATCTGAGAAGCTCTTACACTAATGGAAAATCAGTTAATGAAAAATACAGTAGCTTAAAGCAGAAAGGGGAGAGACAGACTGCAGGGCTGGGGGCAGCAATAACAGCTTGTCACCTGACACAGATCTGCCTGAGTAGGAATGTGAACTTTAGCCCTAATGTCCATTCTCTGAAAAGTAAGAATTTTATGGGGTATAAATAAAGACCCTTCCTTCCTTGAGGGACACCCTTCTTTTTTGTGCTGACTTGCTCTTCACCAGGCCTAAGAAATGTAGATATGGAGGCACAAGAGCAACAAGACATCTTGAGGATACACTAGAAGACAGACAATGGCCTGAGGACTGTTTCTCTTGGCTCTGGAAGCTTGATTGCAGTTTCTCTCTGAAGTGCCTGAAGTAACAGGCACCACCAGAGATGTTGCCACTGTCTTGATTTCCTGTTATAGCACTTGTTTCATTAACTAACACTTAGCAGCCTGATGAAAACCTCACTGTATAGCCCAGAGGTGGTGTTGCCTGCAAGGTGCAATCTTTGTGTCCTTTATAGTTTAATATCTGCAAACAGGGTGTTGTGACACAGCAAACAACCTGCTCCCTGTTTCTTACTACTCACTACAGTAAACTACATTTTGAAACTTCCTAACTTTTGCTTTGATATATTTCTGTCAAAGGATGAAACTGATTTTAGTCATGGGCCAGTAAATATTCAGGATAACCCACAGTGTGGGGAGTCAGTCAGTTTTGTGGGGATATAAATGGCTTTTCTAGAGATCATTATGAACACAAACTCCTGTCTGATGTGCATTGTACATAAAGTTGTGTCATGTGCTTCTGTAAACAAAGGTTGTCTGGTCCACTTCTGAGAATTTAGAGACAGCACACTTCAACATTGAGAGAAGAATGCTGGCACATGGCACTATAGGTCATTGTGAATTTCCTAGCCTTAAAAAAAAAGCCATAAACAAAACTGTAAAACCTCTGTGACGAGGCCTCTGAAAGTGTGAGCTTCTCAGGGTGCAATGGGATTTTCTGTGATGAGAACAAAGCACCTCTGTCTAGAAATAAGCTTTCCTGGTGACTAATCTGAAGCTGTAGACTCAACCCCAACAGGAACTTGTTTCTCTGCTCTGTATTCCAGCTGCTGGGCACAGTTTGTTGACTTTACCCTCTCCGAACCTTGTAATATGTGTACTTAAAAGAAAAAAAAAAAGTCTCCTACAAACTTCAAAAGATGAAAGATACCACTTCATAAGTCTTCCACCTCTCAGTACAGGAAGAAAGTGCCAACACGCAACTATGGTTAGATTTAATGCATTGTGGCCAAGTATTCAGAAAATGTATTGAGGAGTGATATATGATTTTTCTATGCACTGGAGTATAGCTGTGGAAAGCATGAATGGAGCTTCACTTCCTTCCTGTGACTGTGGTTTATAATGACTTAGAATTGCTTAAGATGTTTTTTCAAAGTGTGGCATGTTGAGGAAAAAAATAACTTTATTGGTAGAAATTCTATTTTTCTCTCCTTTTTGAGATCATGAGCTGCCAAGAAAGCAGATCTACCAACTCAAAAAGGGCAGATTTTATTCCTTCGTCTATTTTTTTTTTACACCACCTCTTTTAATTCCTTCCAGAAAGAAGAAAACAATCCAAAGTACTATTATCATATCATTTGTTAAAATCAAGGAAAGCAGTTTGTATTTTTTCTTTTCTGCCAGCTTTAGCTGCAGTAGGGAATGTTTCTGGCATTTGCTTTCTTCTTCAGCCTGGTTCTGCCCTTGTGATGACTGCTTATGTTCTGCCTTTACAAACCACTGCTTCTCTAGTTTCTGAAACACCATGATATAAATGTTCATATTATAGCCATTTCCCAAATGTGAAAGGCTTGGGCAGAGGTTCACTCCTAATGCCAATCTACAGGGTCTTCCACAGACCAATGTATAACATTACCTGATTTTGAGAGTCACTTAAAGATACTTTTACTGGCATTTCTCATTACTATTTTCATTGTCAAAAGAAGTAATAATAGTGAGTAACTGCCGTGGGGGTAGGTACTTTGCATTTTCGGGTGGGTTGTTTGATTTTTTTGTAATCCTGATTTGAAAAATGAAGAAAAAAAAATTTGAATGTGGTAAAGACATAGCACAGTGTATTTCTGTGCATTAAATTCTAGATAACTGATGCAGCTGGACTTGTTCAGTTGGCATTCCAGATGTTTTCAAGCTTAAGTCCCCAAATGTGCTGCTAATTGGTGTGTTTTCTAGCATTCAGAAATGCCTATGTATCAGCGAGAATTAAATTCATATTTTCTGCTTTGCATCAATTTAGATGCAATTTTCTCAGCTACTTGTAGTACTAAAACTGGTCCTGCATTTCAAAAATGCATAGTGCCTGGTATCATATTCACACTGGTTAAGGAAATGATACATGGAATAAAAACATGTTTTCCAGGAGGTTTATACCTATTGACTGTGTGTTTAAGGGGATCACATCTTCAGCTCAAGAAATTCCATTCTGAAAAATCCAAGGATGACGCCTTACAGCTCTTGACCAGGATCTCGACCAGTTTTCTCAGGTATTTTCAACTAGAGAAGGATAAATGATGCTTATATGGATCAGTTCTCTTTTTCTTTAGAAATTCAGGCTACTTTTTTTTTTTTTTTTTTTTTTTTTTTTTTTTTTTTTTTTTTTTTTTTACTGTTCTGCAAGGTCCTTACTGAAATTGGTGAAGTGTTTATTTGCAATGTTTTGGAAAATATTTGGTGCAGTTTGCTTACCTTTTAGGTCTTCTTAGTGGGTAGAAATAAGGTAGCAAAATGCTTCATGGATTTAGAATTTAGAAATTTTAATTTGGAAATTTAGAAACCATTTGGCATTTGGATGATAGACGTTCCTCGAAGAGGCTCTTTTAAGAATTACAACAGAAACCTGGTGTTGAGAAAGTATCAAACTTGGTGGACAATTTCCTTTGCTCCTTTCTTTTATTTACCTTTTAGCATTGAGTGCATTCCTCATAGCTGGTAGGAAAAAAACCTTAGTTTCTTGTTTAACTGCTAATGTTTTATATAAAAAATTGTTATTCCCGAACAGATTTCCTGAAGAAAAGTGACAATTAAGTCAAGCTTCTCTGGGCAGCGTAGCACTGAGGTTGTTCATGTAGCACCTCCACATTCATGTTAAGAGACAGGTGCTCTGTATTCTCTGCTTTCCTAATGGCAAGAACTTCTCTGGAAAGGTGGAAAAATGAACTTGATCTCACTGTACAACAGACTTGGCGAATATTGTCAGCGTATACCTTCAGATGTATTTTCACTGGAGTGTCTGAAGACACCTTAAGGTAGGTGATGATTTCTACTTATGTTTTACAGTTGGTAAAATTAAATCACAAGGGATTTAAGTGGGTCACCTGAAGATCAGATAATAAATCCAGAGGATGCTAAACACCAACCTCTCCACCACTCAGCCTCTGGCAACATAGCTCCATTAATAGAAAAGGAAAAAAATCCCCAAACCTTTTAGTTAGTCATGGAAGGAATGAATGTGCATGGATCTATACATGTTCAATCACACAGTTATTTTTATGTTAATGCAAAGTTATTCTGGGGTGTGAGTTCACAGGGAGAAAGGGTGACTAAGGTGAGAAGTGTTCAAACAGCTGAGCAAACCACACATGCACTTCAAAATGGTGCAGGGTTTGTAAGTTCATAAAAGCCTCATAACTGGAATGTTTATTAGCCAGTGTAGTAACTTTCCAAGGGAAATAGGGGAAGATGTGAGTTAATTAACCCTCCACTCTACCACTCTACTGGATGTGCTACAGAATCATAGAGTGGTGAGAGCTGGAAGACACCTTAAGGATCACGGAGTTCCAACCCCCCTGCCATGGGCAGGGACACCTCCCACTAGACCCAGTTGTTCAAAGCCCCATCCAGCCTGGTCCCAGAATGGGGCATCCACAACTTCTTTGGGCAACCTCTTCCAGTGTCTCACCACCCTCACAGTAGAGAATCTCTTTCTAGTATCTAATCTATATCTCCCCTCTTTTATTTTAAAACCATTACCCCTTGTCCGATTGCTATGCTCCCTGACAAAGAGTCCCTCTCCAGCTCTCCTGTAGGCTCCCTTCTGAAACTGGAAGGCTGCGCTAAGGTCTCCCCGGAGCCTTCTCTCTCCAGGCTGAACAAGCCCAACTCTCTCAGCCTGTCTTCATAGGAGAGGTGCTCCATCCCTCTCACCATCTTCATGGCTCTCCTCTAGATCTGTCCCAACAGGTCCATGTCCTTTCAGTGTTGAGGATTCCAAAGCTGGACACAGTACTCCAAGCAGGGTCTCACAAGACGACAGTAGGGGGGTAGAATCACCTCCCTAGACCTACTGGTCATGCTCCTTTTGATGCAGCCCAGGATGTGGTTGGCTTTCTGGGCTGCCGGTGCATGCTGCCAGCTCATCTTGAGTTTCTTATCCCCTAGCACACCCAATTCCTTCTCAGGGCTGCTGTCCAGCCATTCTCCACCCAACCTGTATTTGTGCCTGGGATTGCCACGTGCCAGGTGCAGGGCCATGCACTTGGCTTGGTTGAACTTTATGAGGTTCCCACCTCTCAACCCTGTCCAGGTCCCCCTGGCATCCCTTCCCTCCAATGTGTCAACAGTGCCACCAACCTCAATGTCATCAGCAAACTTGCTGAGGGTGTACTCTATCCCACTGTCCATGTCTCTGACAAAGATGTTAAATAGCACTTGTCCCAGTACCNACAGCACTGGTCCCAGTACTGAGCACTGAGGAACACCACTGGTAACTGGCTGCCACATAGACATTGAGCCATTGACCACAATCAGTGTGGTCATCCAGTCAGTTCCCGATCCACTGAGTGGTCCATCCATGAAATCCATGACTTTCCAATTTTGAGACCAGGATGTTGTGCAGGACAGTATCAAATGCTTTGCGTAAGTCCAGGTAGATGATATCTGTTGCCCTGCCCTTGCCTACTTAGGCTGTGGCAATAACGCGAAAGGCCACCAAGTTTGTCAGACATGACGTGGTCTTGGTGAAGCCGTGATGGCTGTCCTCAATCACTTCTTTATTTTCCTGAATTCTATAACACTGGAGAAATAGGTAGACTTTTCCTTTTTTTCTGCATGCAATTGACCAATGTAGTAAAGAGATATGTGGCTATAAAAATGAAACAAAAACCAACAAAAAAAACAACCAGCAAGATTGACACTAAGGTGTGTTATGTTGAAATGCTTCCAGTAGAGATAACTCAGAATTAATACTCTGGCACACAACAAGGGAGCCACTGGGGAATGCTTTTCTGGATGACTGTGCTGTTTTTCTCATGACTTGCAAAAAAACTGCATTCACACTAGAGCATGTTTAGGGAAATGGACATGGAAGATTAGCAGAATGGATTTCAAATAAAAATCTACAACTTTTTTCTTTAGATGGAGTGATTTATTGGTCTGATTTGAGTTTTGTTAGAAGATTGACCTTGAAGAGGGTAACTTTTTGGTTAGACTAATATCATTGGTGGACTTTAATGTAGCTGGCAAGTATTTTCCACAAAAAATTTGTATTTTATAGATACAGGTTTTTTGCAGGAAAAGTAATTTTTTCCACAAGCCTGTGGAAGGATTTTATAATGCGTATAAATAGAGTGTACTAAGGTTTTGGCAGATTTGTGACCTGCATTAATTTGTATAGTTCACAATGTCTCATAGTGAGCAGTCCAGTCAAAATTCCTGGATACAGTTCTCTGACTTTGACCTCGGGAAGTATATTTTCTTAGAACAGAACATGTTTTTACCAGTAGGTGTGGGACAAAAGCAAGTATATTGGTCATACCAGCTACTCCTATCTGATTTAAAGTATAATTGACGTGCCTAAGGTAGGTAACAAATATAAAAATGTCTGAACAGCTGCATAAGCTAAGCAGGCATTTTAAAATAATGTCATTTATAAGTTCTTATAGCCTCCTAACTTTGAGGCTTATTAGCCAGCGTAATATTTTTCCAAGGGAGGTAGGAGTTGATGTGAATTAATTATCTCTCAAATATATTGTAGAAAGTACCTGTTGGAATAGTCCTGAACCACAAATGCTGGGCAGCTCTTTCCTGCTGTTCCGTGGATGCAGTCTCCAACTTGCATCCAAATACAAAGACATTTGCAACAGAATATCAGCACTGCTGTTAGAGAAATTGTGTTAATGAAATGAGGGATGGAAGGAGAGCAATTTGGTTTGTCATAATTGTATGGGTGTGGGTGTTTAACCTTTTTATTTGCTGATGAGAAATCAAAAGCACTGGATCGTACAAGCACAGTGATTGTCAGAGGCCCCTGATTTAAGTAAGTCATGATCAGCTTGCTGCAAGTCACTGATACATACAGCGGCTTAGTATTATTTCAGTTCTTATTTTCCCATGTGTGTCATGATGACAGGGTTAAAATAATGAAGATAATAAATATCCTTCAGTATATTTGTGCATCCAAAAACAACTGAAAACTTCCCTAAACTATTAGGGAAAAGAAAATTTTATACGCAGTTGGGTTTTTTTCAACTGTAAACTGTTACGTTGCTTTGAATAAACACAATGATCTGCCAGACTAGTATTAAGGTAAATGTTTAGTGGTCTCAGTTAAGTCCATTTCCTGCACTAATTTCTCAGCATGCAGTTGTCTAATGTGAACAGCAATAGCTGGTGCTCTCTGTGAGGGATCTGAACAGACACACTGATAAAACACTTGGTAGCTGATCAGACCCATGGCTGGTCCTTTGCAATGTTTTGTTTCCAGAAATTTTCAACATTATTTGCAACAAAAGGATACTTCTGCCAAGAGGTGATTTTGTTTTTTTCTGAAGTGTGCAGTATCACTTAATAGGGAAAAGTTCTAAAGAGGAAGGTTCAGAGGGCTGAGGATTAAATCCATTGATGTAACAGATCATCCACTTTTTCCATGTGTAACAGAATAGTTGTGTTTGCTTCAAGGAAAAGAAAGGACACTTGTCATTTAGAAAGATGATTGTCAACCTGGTTATGTCACCTGAAAACAGATTTTTCTCCTGGAGCTGCAAATAGACTGCTTGGCTGAGTGCATTTACTCCTGATCAGATTCACTTGCCAATTTGGCAGAATAAGGGCTAATCCAGGAAAGGGCTTTGGACACCTGGGACTAAATTGATGAAACAGAAGCCAGTGAGTGTTACATCACGAGCTCATCTACCAGCTGAACTTGCTCAGAGTGTAAGTTTCCTACACCTCTGGGGTTTCTATTCTGCACAAAGGGTTTTTCTTTCCAGTGGGTGGTGAGGTCCCTACACACATCACTGGAGCTCAGGAGGGCACCACATGGGTCATCTTTCTGAGAAGTGGGCCTTCTTAGGGCAGAGAGAGCACCGTGAAATGATTTCTCGATGTCACCTTTAGATTGCTTCTAAAGCAGAAGCATTTGCTTATAGCAACAGTGAAGAGTCTTACAGAAATTGAGGCTGCCGTTTGCCAGTCATTGTTCATGCTCATAGCATGGATTGCCTTTTAGGAAGCTGTGGTTTACATGTTGAAGGTAATCGGCATTTCTTGCTTGGGGGCTTGGGGCGGGGAGGAAAAGGGGAGCATATTTGTCTACAGATGGGAAAAGAAGAGAAATTAATGTGTCAACTGAGCAAAATAATCCTGCGAGTCTCAAGTCTGTCCAAGATGTAAGGATCTCAGTGTGATTGAAAGGCCAAGTATTTAGTAATTTTCCCTTGGGACAAGAAGAAACAAGGCAAATACAGCCCTTCAGATTTGTTTGCAGGCTGAAGAGAGTTTGAGTTTAACAGAAGGTGTAGGTCACTCTAGTGATTTTAGAAAGTTTCCAAATACTCATGAGGGACTTGACAGCAGAATACCAGAGAAATCAATCCAGATTTAACAGTCCTTGAGTCCTCTTTTTTTCTTTTTTTTTTTCTTTTAACTTTCTCTTGAATGTCTGTGTTTTTCCAATAAGATTTTTATAAGGGTAAGGTACAATAGACAACAATCCCTCTGTGGCAATGTTTCTTCTCCTTGATCTTGAAGGTATGCTAATTTGAGAGAATCGTGTATTTCTTGGCTTCTGTAGTTTATTTACTGATGTTGCCCCTGATGCTTGTAGAAAGACTGTAACAGTACACTGCTGTGAGTAATGGTTCATCTGGGGGACTGATGAGCTCCTTGCAGGTTGTCTGATGGCTGATGCCATGTTGTACGAAACTTAACAGAAGCCTTTCAAATCATCAGGTACATTTCCTTTTTGGTACTTGCTGCTGCAGAGTTTCAAGGTTTCCTTTGAATGGTTTATGATCCCTCCTTGTGTCCTGTGGGAGACCAGAGGCTGCTGTATAGAACCAGCCTTTATGGGGATCCTCACTGGTTTCTCACGAGAAATAATGTACAAGGTGCCATTGTAAAAAGATGGATTGCAGAAATATATATACACAGTGGATGATAAATATAGGTGACAACAAAGAAACATTAAAAAGAACCTAGTATAGGAAAGCTACTGAACCAACTGAGTCAGTTTTCTTCAGTAAAAATGAGTGTGGTCCATTGACTTTGGTCATTCCAGCAAAGCACAGAACTTAGTTTACCACATTTTCAGTTTGATGTAAACTTACAGAAAGTTTTATTAGAGATTTAAACTATACATCAAACCAAAAACCTTGCAAACATCAAAACTTTACTGTTAATTTTTTTTCCCCATTCACTCATTTCTGTTCAAATACATTTTTTCCATCAGCTGAGGACACTCGTAGATGAATTATTATCCCTGAGCTAATAATCATTCTAATGGGACCCTAAACTGAGGAGAGACAGAAAGCAAGTGTGCTTCATTACGCTCTTGAGAGTCAAAGGCAAATAAAATGGGAGTAGAGAAGTTTTTCTCCTTGATGTTTTTCAGCTGGAGGTTAATTCAGGTGGAGGCAGGAACAGCATTTCCCCCAGCCACCAGTGGAGAGAGGCTGAGACAGACCTTGCTTCCAGGCAAAGTGGCTGCATTGTCAAGTGAGACAGACCCTTGGCTTGTTAATTCCAGCCAGTTTTGGTGTAGGAGAGGATCTCGAAGTGCTCAGCACTCTCAAAAATCTACTTAAGCTAAATATACGGTGGGTACGTGCTGAGCTTACAGCTGGAGAGCCTGAAGCAGTGGGTGGGACCCATGTCTACCTGTGGCGCCTGTCTTGTGGAGAGAGTTGTGCTGGCAGAGGAGGGCGATGAGGACCAAGTGGTGGTGGGGGCTGCCCAGCCACGATGGGTGTTCCCCTTCAGCAGCAACCCGTGGTTCTTGGCAGCTCCGGGGAAGAAAAGGGGAGACACCAGCCAGAGGAAGGGTTTCTGTTTTCAGTGAGTCAGCCAGCTTTTGTTCGCTGCTGCCAAAAATACAGATTTTATTAGTGCTGCAAAAAGAAACTCTGTTCAAGGGTCTTTATTTTCAATACCAGTTTAATTCAAGTCAATACTGCAAAGTGTGTTCCATTCTCCACTACCCTAATGCCATTTCACAGCCTCGTGTGGAGTTTCCCTCATGTGATGGAGTAAAAATGGGTTCTAGGTCTTTGGGGAGTCTAATTTATTATATCAGATTTGATGCAGAATTGTGCAAATTATGGGGGTGGGTGAGAGATGGGGGTAGAGAGAGGAAAGGCCTGGGATATGTGAACTGGTTTCAATAAGAGCCAGTATGAAATTTCATCCCCTTCTCATGAAGAAACCAGCCTTTTCAAAATCTCTCACATTTTTCCAAGCTTAAAGTAAATAAGTAAATAGCTCATGCTCCCACTTGTTGTTTTCAAATGGAACCCAGAACTATGGGGTACAAAGGAGACACAAAGGGGCATTTAATGGCTCAAAAGAAAATATTTCCAAATGGCTCAGGATGAGGTAAGGTCGGTTCTTGAGAATTTCCCCTTTGGTTTTTGCTGTAGCAGGGGATAGCAACTGAAGAATTTTGTTTGCCTATTCCTACATTTGCTGTATTCCAAATGGCTATGCCAGGTACTTGAATAAAGAAATATTTAATTACTAAAACTTTAATTTATATTAACTCTAAAACCTCATTTTGTTACTTTCCTAAATTATCCAAGCCAAATAAACATTGAAGAATATATCTCACTTTAATTTAGGACCTGATTCAGCCAGGTAATTTAATTAAGCCTGAGTATAATTCACAGCACATTAGAAGTCCCACTGAAACCTACTTTTGCTGTTTTGCAGTTGTTTCAAAGCTGATTTTGTTTCTTGACACACCAAGACAAGCCAAGATTTTTTATTTTTTTTATTTTTTTTTATTTTAGATCAAGTTGTGAGTGGGGGAGAAAGGCAATTTAAGGTTAAGTGGAGAAAAATTTTACAGGCTACTTGGGGAAAACCTGAATTTTAAGTAGCAAAGGATGCAGAAGAGCAGAAGCATGCCTGAGCTGGGTGTTTCTCACGCTGCAGGTGGATGCTCATTGCTCTATATGGCAGTAATTGAAGCATTGCCTGGATGGGTCTGCAAAGGAGGGGATAGGAGGGGGTGCTTTATCAAATACTCCAGCACCACAAAGGGCTGAGCTGTGTTGTGCTCCTTACCAGAAATGTGATCACAAAACCAGCATTAATCGTTGCATTCTGGGTGGCGGCAGAAACCACATCTGCGCTTGATTGCCTGCCTTGCTTGCCTGGGTAGCTCTAAATGTGCTGGAGGAGTCTTTCTCTGTTGTCCCTAAAAGGCTACTGAAGCTGTGATGGAGGATTTGCCTGGATGAATTTCTGTTAGAAAATTACAAAGAAACCCTCACCTTGACATTCACTTAGTTGGAACACTTCTTTTTTAAAATCCAGCTTGCTCAGAGTGTGGTCTTGCTCAATCTGGTATGAAAGACTCCATTATATTAAAAAATGTTTTTACAAATGCATAAATTAGAAGAAACTTGGATCTTGTACTTGCCTTTCAAGAAATTGTGAATGCAGTTTGGGAATTGACAAATATTTGGTATATAAATTGAAAACACACAGAGGAAAAAATTTATCTGTTGTTACGGATACAATAATACTATAACTCAAATTGTTTTAGCTTTAAGCACTGGTCTAGATACTGAAATACTTTTTTGTTGTTCTTGTTTAAAAGCTATTAAAATCACACTATTAAGATGAGTGCCAATCTTATAAAACATATAAAAGAAACTTAGCCTTGTAAAATGTTTTTTATTTGAGGAAAATACTTAAACAACTTTTTGGAAGTTTAGGAAAACTTTGACTGAACCTCTGGTCTAATGACACGGAAAATACTGGAAGATTAGCATTTTAAAATGAATATTTTTTTTTGTGGAATACAAGAATAATTAATCATTGAGTTAAAGGAGAAGGCATATAACAATGAATCACTTTATCAAATGCAAATGCAGGGTTATGAATAGACCCCAAGAAAGCTCTGAGGTTGTTGTCCAGAGAGCGTAGAGCAGAGCTACTTTCCCACAAAGTTAACATTATGTCACTAACAGAGTTGCTGGGAAACTTGGATACTTGCACGTAGAAAATTAGTTTGAAAAATGTTTCCATTTTTGGATTTATCACCACGTAATTCTGAGAAAGAGTTTTCTTTTTCTCTCCTTACTCACTCCCTTTTCCTGTTTCCCCTAAATTTCAGATGGAAATGGTGCTGCCTGGAGTGAGTGATGGTGCATGGAAACATTTTAACTTTGCAGAATTGTTACTTTAAAAAATAAATTAAAGAAATAGGTCTTTAAAAATAACGCTGCTGTGCTTTCAGGCAAGAAAAAAAAATCCTTTCAGTTGCTACCAATAACTGTTTGGAGAGTAATTTCTGAAACACTTGCATATTTGGGGGAGGAGGAAGCTGATAATCTCTTTCTCAAGGAATTCGTATTGAGAAACTTTATTTACTCTGGGAGAAACACCCACAATATTGTCAGAGAAAAGCTTGATCAAGTGGCACCAATTTCTTTAGCTTACAGCAGACAGAAAGGTGGGTGGGTTTGGATTGTTATTGATCTTTAAAAGACGAAGGAATTAGGTGACCTGTAGCTGCCCAGTCCTGGCAGTATTAATAGCACAGCTGAACTGGGTGGGATCAGGCTGCACCTTGGGGTCTTTTCCACTGTTGGGCGAGTGCGAACTATCGATGAAGCAGCTTTTGCTTGATCCCTCCTACATCACCGTTCCAATCAGCAGGTCGCTGTTTCTTGGTTAAGCATGTGTGCTTGGTTTGCATGTTCAGCCCCAGGTTAAAAAAACCAACCAACCAAACAAAAAAAAACCCAACAAAAATCAAACCAACAAAAACCCTCAAGGAATATCTTGTCAGAGTTAATTTCAGAAGCGGATCAGCTGGGATGTACCTGGTCCTGAGTGAGTGTTTCTTCCAGGTGCCTTTTGACTTGGCTCCTGCACCTACTTGCTCTTTGCATTCGACTTAAACCAACTGCCTCAATCAGTTGAACCACAGCCTATGTAAGGTGTTGTGGAGCTGGGTTTGTCAGACAACACCTTGCATTTTCAGTACTTCATATCATTTAAAACTGTTTACAGAAGTTCAGAGCCTTAAAATTAAAACACATATTTAATATATCCCAACATTTATAGGGCTTATAGGGAGAAGAGGAATGAATTTGCTATCTGGCTTTAATTCTAATGGGCTATATTATTAGCCTCAAATTGATTGTTAAATTTTTAACAGAGATTTAATAATTGTGTGTATTAATAGTCCTGAGATACAGATACTGTATCCTGATATTGCATAGGGACGTATCTACTTGTACGAATTATCTCCTTGCATTAGGCACTGGCTTCATAATTCTGAGACCTGTTCTCATTTGGTCCAATGCAGACCTTCCTCAGCAGAAGGCACGGCAATTTTTTCAATAGAAGTAGTCTGTGGATTCGTAACCTGGATGGCTTTATTTTTTAGCCGTATAAGGGGGTGAGACCTGCATATGAAAATTGAATTCAAGAAGAAAAAGGAAAAATTGGGTTTTTTTTAATTTTAATAAGCCTTCCTATTACTTGAATATTTGTAATAAAAACTAAGATGAAATTGTACATATACATTTAAGTTCTGTTGAAATACAAGTTGATTGAGGATAAAGGGACTGCCCCTTAATTGTCTCTGCAATAGCTACATGGGCCACACTGTATAATGGAAAAAAATACTTCACTGTTTTGGGTGGTTTAATTGTACTGTGTATATACCCCAAATCTGCAGCTGGGTAACTGAAGTAGGAGTGTCAGGATCTTTCTGAATGGCTTGTTTTTAGTTAACTCGAACATCTGTGTTGCTTCTGTTTATGGTAGCAGCTCTTCCATAATTTTACCTTTTTGCCTTTACCTGTAAAAGGGCTTGTGGTGTTGGGAAGATAACTGAAATACCTGGGAACTCTAGTAGTGTCTTCCAGGACATGATGCTGTCACAGAAGACACTGGATTGAGGGCACCAAGCATAAATAGCACTTTGTTTTATACTTTTTCCTGGATTATCTGACACCTTAGGTTTCTTAATTAGGTCCTCATTCTATGAGAGGAATAACCTTACTGCATCTAAAGGGATTTATGATGATCCCCAAGATCTGGACACTGAATGTGCTATGCAGGATGATTAACTTAGAGCTTATCAAAAATGCCATTCATCTGTTTCTCACTTGCTTTCTAGATTTAGCCTCTGCTCTGGTAGCCAGCAGACAGACACTAAATGCGCACATCTTTATTTGTTCCTGGACTTGCACATTTTGCTGCTTTGCATTTAAATAAGTTGTAGATATTTTCCAGTCATATTCAACATAGTTCTCTTGTTTTTCCACAGCAGATGATATATCAGTGTTAGCTCAATCAGTCGTAAATTATTTTCACTGAATTATGTGTTTAATTTGCAGCACTTCTTTTGTGAAACCTCTTTGGTGCGTGGAAACTACCAGATCACTCATGTTTCTTTAAGCTGCTCCTCGTAGAGAAGTGCAATGTGTTTCTGAGTCAGCAAAGGGAAGCCCACACACTTCCCAACAGCCAGAGGAGCAGGCTCAGGAAAAAGATGGGCAAACCACTAATGAGCTAATAATAGTAAACAGAAAGGAGGAAGATCAAAGCTGAACAGCTTGAAACAAAGGGCCGGGTGGACACCAGAAGAAAATGCTGAGCACTCTGTTGCTTTGGCAATGGAGGAAGACAACTTCAGAGCAAACACTTACGTGTATACAAGGAACGCGTCAGCTAGCAAGATTGTGATGAATTTTTCAGAAAGTAGCCAAATCATATTGCACAAACTTGTAATTCATGGTATACTAAAAATCACAGCAGGGATGCTTGCCTCAGTCTTGTCTCTGGCATCTTGTGCTCTCCAGTGAGCTTAATGTTGTCCAAGGGGCTGGGGGCGTGAAGGAAACTATTCCCTTCTTCCTAACTGCTCTTCACATGTCCGAAGACTGCCACAAAGATGACTGCTTCTCTGCTCCTTGGAAGAAGCAGCCCTAATCCTTCAGCTTTTTCTAATAAGCTGCCTTCCCCAAGCCCCTCATCCTTGTTCCTGTTCTCCAGGTTTTTTCCGTTCTCTCCACATCCTCCTGGGATGATGGTGCCCACAGCTGAGCCGCCTGCTTCCCACCGCCGAGCCAAATGCAAGCATTATGCCATGTGTTTTACAGATGATACTTGTGTTTATTTTTCCCAGAATGGTTTTCCATTTTTTTCCCAGCAGCATGATATTGTTAACTCACATCTATGATTTAATATATTATAACTCAGTAGTGAAATGGTTGAGGGTTTGGGGTTGTTTAGGGATTTTTTTTTTATTTTTATGGCTGCTTTAAGAAAAAGAAAAATAAAAAAAGTGCTATAGGATCACAGACAGATTTATCTTATTTAATTTATCAGTTTTCTTGATTCTAAGGTTAAAAAGCCACATTCACAAAGTACCTGTTTATGTCATGAATGTCACTAAGACAGTAATGGGCTATCATGTGGCTTTCTTTTTATTCTTTGTGCTTGGCTTCAGGTTTGTCTGTCTTCATGGAATAATTTAATTTTTAATTGTTTTTATTTGTTCTGAAATCAGACTTTTGAACCCTTATTTCTGTTTGTTTCAGGGAAGCAGAAAGACTGCAGGCCCTTTTCTGTTTGTGTTGCAGCAGTCTGAACTTTTCAACCAAAATGTTCTATGCGTGTCAAAGCTTTTTTTCCTCCTGTCAACTAATCTGTGTTGGTTGAAGGCTCAGTTTTGTTATACCTGCTTAAAACTGTGTTTTACCTTGCAGGTTTACACAAAATCCATTATGTCATGAGAAATGTGAGTGAGATAAAAAGTCCTGCAAAGCCATAATTTGTGTGTAGGCTGATATGCTTCAAAAACATGGACAGGAAAAAAAAAAGTATTTGTTTTTCATTTTTAACACAATTTGGAAACAGATGAGTACTTAACCTCTTGAGACTAAACATACGTTAGTATGAAGTAGCAAGCTTGTATGTTTGTTGCCCATTTCATGACTACAAGCTAAAAATATTTTGACATCACTAGTTAAAGTTTGATAAAGCTAATTATTATCATAGAAGCACCCAAGATGCTTGCCATGTTGGCTGCTTTTCAGTGCATCCCACTTAATATTGCAGTGCTTCCCAGTCAGATATTAGAGACCATTTCATGAATACATATAACATTCTGGCAAAGTTTCTGCCACTGAATGTGCGCTAGATCTGTAAATCCCAGGGTATTTATTCTTGTCTCTGTCATTTTCTTCTTAGGCAACCATTTAATGCACTATATCTTCTGCGTGCATTCAAGTGGCAAAAGGAAAAAAAAATCTTCCAATAGCTTATTTACAGCCCGTGTTTTGTGTTTCAAATACATTTTTGGGTGTTGCAACAGCTGTAGTTTCTGCAAAGCAGAAGTGTCTCTTGATTTAGTCCGTGCCATGATTTTTCTCATTCTTCCACTGCTTCCTGAGCTCAGCATGTCCCAGTGTTGTTTGAGAGAGATACCAAGTCAGCTGGCTGCTTTTCCAGTCAGTGTTACTCTCACCATGCCTTTCCCTACAGACAGCTACTTCTATGTGATAAGGACGAGTTTTTGGCTCCGAGTATTCCTCAAAAAGCACCATTCCTCCAATAAGTATGTTAAACTAAGATCTCTGATCCATGTCCAATTTGTCTCCTGTACAGCACTCCTTTTAGTTTGCTTCTTTAATGCAGCAGGATCAGAAGTAATCAGACTTTCAAACAATACAACGTGGCTGAGCACACAGTACAGAAATGAGAATGTTTGAAAATTGCATCATTATCTGTATCATACAGACAGAGGAGCCCATGAGAGAGAGCTTTATATCACAAATACAGTGGTGGAAACCAGAATCAGTCTTCTCACTCCCCGTCCTGCCTTCTGGGTTGTTGGTTGGACAACAGTATTAACGGTTCAAGGCTTCTTTGTCTAGCATTTGGGGTTTGGGCTTTCCTTTTCTATTTTTTTTTCTTTCTCCCCCCCCCTGTTTTTTAGCTACTTTTGTAGCTTATCCCTCCTTCTTCTCAACAGCCTACTCAAGGCTGATATACTCCTGGTGGAACCAGATGCTCACTTTCATCCCAAGTCTCTTCTTTTTCGCCAGATCTACTTCCCACTTCAAACTGGTCAGTGGTCACAGCCAGGCTGAGTTGGATGTTAGAAATTTAGAGCAGGAGACTGTGATCTCCTACCAGCAACAAGAAAAGTCTGTAGACAGCTTAGTGGCCATCAGATCTGGAGATCAGATGGAGACTGAATACTGTGAGTGCTGCTGATTCATGCAGAATTATACTAGAATGGGTATTTCTAACTTAAAGGGAAAAAAACCCTCCCAATAAAGAATAGGGTTGTTCTAGTTCTTAGGACTTTTAATGATGTACTGGCACATAGTAACTGCACTGTAAATATAGTCTGAAAAAATATGAGCTTAGTTTGGAAGCTGCTCTCTGCTAAATTATGGGGTTTTGATCCTGACCTAAACTGATCCCACATGTTCCCGGATTCTCCCAACGTTTGAGTGCACAGTAAATCAACCATAAGTTTTTGCTTTTTATTGCAAAGAATGAACAGAAGAGATTGGGAATTATATGACTTTGGCATGTGTTTATCATATGGTTTATGATCATTTGATACCTTTTTAGCTTTAAGGTTTAAGTAAAGTTTAAAACAGGTATACAGGATCAAAACTGGTTAACTGGCATCAGTTTACAGAAAGTAGTCTGAGGTTCACCAAAGCGTTCATTTCAAAAATATTCAGTGCCTTTACAGAGAAGAATGTTCGTACTGATCTTGCAAGTATTAATGTGTTCTGCTCACACATATTTCACATTACTGACTGCATGAAGACATAGTACTGTAGCAGTGAACAGTAAAGAAAAAATAATTATTAAGCAACTTCCTTGGTAATAAAGCTCAATGCTTTAAAGCAACAGCTGTTGTACCCCTTGGATTTTGCTGCTTCTGCTTTGAAAAATGGGCATGTTCAGTATGTATTTTTTCCTGGCTATCTCTTCCCACTTCTTTGCTACTCTTTGTTTTACCAGCTTTAGTAGTGCTATTATAAGCAAGTGTCTGTTCTGCAGCATGGATCTTAGCCTTTCCACCTCAACTCTAAATCTTTTTATATTTTTGTTCACAGACACATTTTTGTCATCTGGTCTCTGGGCTGATTCCCTCCAGCCTATTTTACTCTTAAGATATTTTGTACTTTTGTCTTTGTAGCCTGTACCTGATAATGTCTTCCTATTCATTAGCTTCTTTTTTGCAAGTTTGGTTTTGCTTGGTTTGTTGGCTTTTTTAACTTGAGGCTTGGTATTTATATTCTTTAGTGGCTAAACTATATTCTTGAACTTGGCTTTCCTAATGGACTGAGTTTCCCTTCTGAAACATTAGTCCCGCAGCATGACTTTTTTGAGCTGACTGCCCACACAAGTCTGCTGCCATGTGGGCTGTAGAGTCAGCTTGTCTGAAGTCTTACTCAGTAATTACCAGGTAATAAAAGTTTACTGCCCCATAAAACCACATGGAAGAACCATGCTATTGCTAGCTTGTCTTACTCAGCCATCCTCTTCCTGTGTGCTGGACCTCTTGGACAGGGGAAAAGACTAACAAAGGTCCCTTTTGGCTTTCTTCTCTGTGTTTTCATGGTAACCGGGTAAGCTGCTTATGGACCACTGAAGAAGAGGCTCAGAGGACTTCTGTGACAAAATGGGAGCCTTAAGTAGTGAATCTGAACTAAACTGTTCCTATTTTATTTATGAAGGGGGTGGTGGTGGAGATAAATAAGTCACTCCAAAGTTATCCTCTAACAGCTGTTTTTTAGGCTCTTTGAAAAATGTTTCACTTAGTGATGCCTCAAAGCTAATCTACCCGAGCACTGAATTAGCTGGTGTGGAGTGAAGGTGTCTAACATTAACCCAAACAGAGGACAACTTTGCAACTCACCTAAATTGGCTATGACTCAAACTGGCAGTACTAGTCCTACTTCTCTGGTCTAATAAGTGTGTATAATAGCTTTATGGAGAAATGAAAAATGTTAGGTGTCTGCCAACCTGCTAATAGAATTTATATCCCTGTTATAACTTGTAATTTATACTACTGTGGTTCTGGTATCTTCTTTGATCACTTGTGTCTTCTGCCTCGTTTTTTACTTCTCTATGAGATAACAATCCTATTTTTTTTCCTTTTTTTCTGTTTCCTCTTTTATTACTAAATAACTGATATTTCAGTCTTCCTCAGGGATTGCTTAGAGTTCCTGAGAGGATTGTGAAGGAGTTTAAAAAAGATACAGAAGGCTATTAAAATGGAAATGGCTGACTTGGACAGGGAGGCTGCTGAGCTGTAGAGTCAAGCCACCAAAAAGGATCTTTGGATGTCATTAATACATGCCTCTGCCCCAGAGCAGAATATTTACACTAAAAATGCTAATGCACACTTGTCTAAACCATCATGACAACCCTTCAGTTTCATTAGGCAACTGCTTATCCTTAATGTTAGAAAGTTTTTCTTAATCTTGAGTCTAAGTATTTCAGGTTGTCATTTATGTCCTGTCTGGATCCCAGACGTAGCCTGTTTGGGATAGTGCAAAAATAATTCAGCTGCTATCCTGCTTGTTGCACTAATTTTCCAGGAGTGGGAAAGGAGAGAATCAAGCATGTGAAAGTTACTTTCAGGATGAAGTAGCTATTTTCAGTTCATTTTGTCAGATTGGTCATTACAGTGCTGGTAATGCCAGCAGACACTTCAGGGTCTCCCCTTGGCAAGAGGGATCGCAGCTAAGTGTTTCCTGCACTGAAATCAAAATCCTGAGCCTTCTGCAATGGCTGCACATGGCCACTCTGCTTTTAGTTAAAAACCAATGAGCTGTTATGCTGCAATCTAGGCGAGGGAGCTGTGAAGGGGAAACGCACAAGAATGCCTTGATTAATAGCATCCCTAAATGACAATGGCTGTTTTATAGTTTTTATAAGGATTGTAGTGTTCCTCATATATAAAAAAGGACAAGATGTGTTTGTAATTAATAGAGAGGCTCTTTGTTGAAGCTGTTGACTGTAGGAAAGAACCCAAGGGTTTCTCAGGCTCCTCAGTTGTAAAACTAACTAACTACATCTAGGGCTGCCTTGTGTCACTCCATAGCATCTTTCAAAGCTGTAATTAGCAGATACCTAATGAGTTGTGGCTACAGCATGTGGATCAGATGACTCAGATATTTACTTTTGGCCTCTGATTCTCTTTCCCCACGCAAGGGAGAATAATTTGGTTTTAATGCCTAGAGATTTATTTTTCTTCGGTCGTCTTGCTTCAAAACTTTGTTGTTTTCCAACATCCTGTCAGACTGAGCCCTCTCTAGTGTCTTCAGCAGCAAGGTACATTTAAAACATTTAGCGGTGAGAGTCCTTGCTTCATTACGCCTTTTTTTTTTAATGTAAAAAGTTTGCCTGAAAGCTATATTTTCACTACTGTTGTTGGAGCTGATGCCTAAAATGCAGTTGGCCCTTTGACAGTTATAAAGGAGCAAATGTCGGAGCAATATTATTACCCTCCTAGTGTTCTTTAGCAAGATTGCAGCTCTCCTGTTGCTTCACGGTGGAGCTTGTGAGTGTAGGACCCTGTCTTGTTAATGGTGGGTGGAAACAAATCAAGCCAGGCTATATTTTTGGCTATAAAAGAGATTCAGTAATTTTACCAACAGGGCAGGGTAAGAATATTTATAAATATGGATCCCTGACCCTTACCTGGCATAACAGACTCTTCTGTCAGAGACCGTGAAGCGTGATGCCAGTAATGTTAGATATGACTAGTCTTGTAAGCTCAGCCCACTGTACAGTACCTCTTTTTCTGTACTGACTTTGCCTTCTCCCTTCCAAACTTTGTATTCATTTACCTGCCTGTGATGACTGAAGCTCAGAGCAGACAAATAAGTTTTGTCATCATGTTGTGGCTACGGAAGATCTTTTCAAAATGACCCACTGCAACAGCATTAAATCGTGACCATTCCTAAATGTCTGAATATGCAGGGCATGTGCATTTAGCCTTGGAGCATGGGCTATTTAACCTTGGAGGAATGTAGTAGGGTGGGAGACTGGAAAATTAGGTTGTACCTCTTCTTTGTGGCCTAGATTGAGTGCTGCCAGATGATGGTGTAGTCCTTTACTTTAGCTAGGATGGGATGGTTCTACTGGAGGAACATTGGTGTTGCTGTGATGTGTCCACGGGGCAGCGTGAATAAGTAGGAATACAACTCTTTAGCCTAGATTGAAAGATTGCAGGCTGGGGCGGGGGGTGTGTGCAGCTGCAAGCCCTCCCATGTTTGGGTGCACATTGTACTCTATAGGGCCAGGGAAGGTAAGGGATGGGTACAGCCATTCTTCCACTGATGTCTTCTCAGGCAAAGGTTGTTAACACCTCACAATATCAGGGAAGGAGTAGTTTTCAGGATGAGAGTTTGTGTGTCCCTGGTTTGAAGCCTTCTCCTTTTTCTCAATTCATAGACTTTCCTTCTGCTGTCTTTTGTTAGCCTGTTTGAAAACTTTAAATATTAGCTTTGACAGTAATTTCATAGTGACTATGCTTGAGCTGACTTTGGTTCAGAAATTGCTCCCTATCCTCAGCCACTTCCACCATGAAGAGTAAATATTAGGTAAGACTCAAATATTGAACTAAATCAAAGATAAATATCTTTTGGTTAGCTATTTTTCTACACAACTGGGTGTTCCTGAAGACTGTTCAAAACCATTCTGCAAGAAATAATTGCATGACTCCAAATGTGAGATCAACAGTACCTCTAGGCACATAACTGCAAATAGTGTATTATATGCAACTTCTATTGCATGTACCTGAAATGGATTTATTCCTGCAATCTGTGGTTTTCTAGACATATGTCTCAGGGGACCTGAACTGAATGTTCAACAAGTTTTGAATAAAAAAAGAAAAAGTGGGGGGGGAGGTTAGCATGTGCTGTAAGAGTATCTGTTTTATAACAGTCATGGTTGTCACAATAAACATGATTAATTTATTCTTCATCACCAGCCACTCTCTTAATTCTTTAGACGGTGGCAAAGATGAATAGGGAGCGAGCTTCAACCTTCTGAAAAGCTGTGAATTTAAATGGTGTCAATCTCCTGGTTACAGGCAGTTGACTGAATCACACATGAGTTGCAAGACTAGTAGTTCTTTTCCTACCAGTCAGTTTTAATGTGCCAGTTTTATTTTTCCCTCGGCCCAGAAATATTTCTTCCAATGATGAAAACAAGAACTACTTTTGCCTTTATAAAATGGGCTTTACTCTGTGGGTTCTGAGTAATTAATATAAATTATGCAATTTATGGAAGGTAGCTATTACTTTGGCTCTGAGTTACCCCAAAATACATAGGTTAATACTAATGTCTCTGGGTCTACCCTCTTGCTAACATCCAAGCTCCTATAAATAGCTTTTGCTTTTATATTTAAATTTAAATTTGACTTTTCATAATACTACAAAAAAAATGTGCCAGCCAGTGGGCTCTTTAAGGCTTGCATTAAATAAATCAGTAAATAAAACATGACTAGTTACCCTCCACAGATTTTTTTCTTCTGTTTCCCCCCTGATATCCCTTCTGATGGGCAATGTTGATTTGCTCTTGTCAAACTGCTGTTGGTTATTTTTTGAAATCATCTATCTTGTCCATCAGATGTTGTTTATCTGGAGTGGCATGTGCTTATCTATTAATTAGCAGTGACTTAGATGTATGGTAGGTCTGCCTGCTTTTAAAGAGGCCTGGGCATTGCAGGGTGAAGTTGAATTCCTGCCTCTGCTCTTTTGATATTTGTCAGGTAACAATTTTAAATTTTGGGTTTATATTACAGGTGGTTATGAAATTCGTTTGCTGAATTACATGGATGGTCAAAATGGGCAGGCAAAGTTTTGAAACACGGTGGTTGTCCATTCTCCTTAAGATATTTTATAATAGCAGTTTGAAAATTCTCTAAACTGCCTGTTGAGTAATGTGGCTGTGGTTGCAGAGTTATGAATGGCAGAGTCGATTTATCTAAACTGACAAAAAAAGGACTAATGCCTGTGCTTGAGAAATGACAAATGAGGATTTGGCCAATTCACCTCCAAGTATAGAAAAGCTGAGTTCTTCTGCCTTGGTGAACAGGACTTGCTGCTGCTCAATGTAAATATGGCTTCAATGCAGTATCTGGAGTGCGTGTAGATGTTTACTTAAAATAGATGTGGTGACCTAAAGAGTTAAATACACATTTCATGTGACATTTCAAATCCCATTTGGATGCAAAATTGAAATTGTGATTTGTCATAACTCAAAATGAGGTATAATTCACAGACTGTGAAAAGGCTATTGAAGAAAGGATGCGTGATTTGGTTGTAGTTCACAGGTAAACCCCAAGGTTACATAAATGCCCGAGGGTCACTACAAATGCATCTGGTGGCAGTGTTAGAGCCAAAAACCCAGTCTCCAACGTACCTTCCCAGTTCTGGATCTTGTGTCATTTATATACCAGAAATATCCTTTCTAGTATGGGAAGATGATGATAATTTGCCACATAGTCTAAAGTTTTGGGGATGCAGGGGCTTTTGGGGTTTTATTAAACTTACATAAAGCTTTAAAACTAATTAATGTGACTGGTGGGAACACAAGTTTTCATGAATCATAAAGTTACTAAATTATTTCTGCTAATAAGATACCCTGCCTTGGCTGTCAGTCAAGCACATCTTATCGTTCTATTGGTTGTTTTCAGACAATTTTTTAATGGACTGAGTTAGAGGAAAATGCCTCTTAGTAAGGGTCTTCTTGTTTTAAAGATGTTTGTAATTCTCACTATGAAAGCTTCCCCAAAATGATCTGTTTAGTATCTGTTTAAAACTAATGAGAAAATCCAGAACTAAAACAGGTAATGAGAGTCAATTAATTACTTCAAGCTCTAGGGAAAGTAATTCCCAACAGAGTAATTTAGGCTATCAGTCTGCAGCTGAGGGACTGAACTGCATAATGTTATCTGCAACTGGGAACACAACAATATAAGCTGCCTGAGCATCCTATTGCACCGGAGCTCACAGCTTCCAAAGTAAACGGGTATGGTCAGGCTGGACACAGTGAACCCAAGAGATGCATGGCATGACCAGACGTTTTCCATTAAAATCTTCCACCTCTTGGTGAAGTCCTGGGGCAAAAATAGTTGTAATGTTCCATCCTTTTCTTCCAAAGAGGTGATTCATGTCTGAGATCCTGCAGCTTTTCCTAAAAGAGAAAGGCTGAAACTCCTGCTGTTGTAGAAGAATGGAAATCAATGTTTTTCCTCTCTTCAGACCAATGTTTTTTACTGAATAAGAAAACTGGCAGATATTCTGCCAGTTTTCTGTTTTGAAATTCCAAACCATTAAAAGTAACAAAGCCTGTCTCCGAGTTACAAGGTGAGACATGGATAAATGACTCAATTGTGTTTGCAGACAAACAGATGAGTTGACCTTTAGGTCTTGTCAACTCACTTGCAATGACTGATATCAAATTAGTGTACAAAAAATACCAAATTGCTATATAATTGACAAATTAGCTACTGAACTGTTAGTGCATCATAGTCAAAGGCTCTTTTACTTCTGTTTGTGAGGGTTTGCATATTTGTGCTGAATGAAAGGAATGGGGCTGCTTTTAGCCAAGCATTCTACCATCTACCTCCCAGTCTGCCGGCCAGTCTCATAACCTTGGAAATGGCTCAGCAATTTCAACCAAATTTGAGATGGGATTTAATCACCTGAATTGTCTATGAGATCTATGAGTGCTGGGAGCTGGATAGAAGGCAAAGATTCATGGTGGTGTCCACTCTGACAGAAGCACCGTCAGAAACCATCAGTCACCTTGTGGGTTTGACACAAGCTGCTGGGCCACCCATGTCTGCAGTTCCAGACTAACCACTGCAGGTATCCCAAACTTGGGCTGGTGTAGGGGAAGAGCAGATGGCTGGGCTTATTGCGCTGGAAGGAGATTTAGGGGACAAAGGGCAAAAATAGATAGGAAATCAAATTCTGCTAATTTTGCTGCTCATGGAATAAATTTTTATTATCAGGATGGCTGAGCAGCCCCACAGGTCACTTTTTGTCAGGGTGAGATCCTGCTCACCAATCTAGTTTTCACATTGCATATCAGTTTGTCACATACACCGGTTTTTTGTTCTTTTTTTCCTCTACTGCGGAAGGCTTATTATAAATATGATCAGGGATTCTAAGGAATTTCTTTCATTTTAAAGACATTTATTGAATATACCTATAATATTAGTGGAATAAGGACATAACCAGTCCTTTCATGCCAGCTGTGGAGATCAAAACATAACCAGACTGGTATTTTACACTTGATGCATATTTTAATATCACTATAAATTGTCTCCTGTTGACTTTGAAGATGGTCAGAGGTTAAAATACCAGGTAACTGTTTTGTGAACAATGTTCCAAGATACAGCAGCAGGCAAAGATACCACAATATCTTAATTTCAT
The DNA here is from genome assembly GCA_013400055.1 of Nycticryphes semicollaris. NCBI lineage: Eukaryota > Metazoa > Chordata > Aves > Charadriiformes > Rostratulidae > Nycticryphes > Nycticryphes semicollaris. Next base: position 1,076,658 of record VXBJ01005001.1, read on the forward strand.
AACTTCTGCAGCATGGACTTAATTTTAAAAAATAATAAAGAGATCACAATCCATGGTTGTTACTGATGGATCAGTGAATGCAGAACCATGTCGCAGCCAGTAAACTCCAACTTTTGTGCTCAGTTGGGTAAGTGTTGGGGGTGATCAGCTCTTTTGAAATCTAGTTGATACTTTTAATTGTTGTTCAGTAACCTTCAAATTTGTACCCTGAATAATAGGGAGAGACTATTTACTATAAGACTAATGTTTTGGTGGTCTAGAGCAGAGTGTGATGTGTAGATGTGGAAATAAGACACTGTAAGACACAGCAGCCTTAGCTGATGAGTGAATTTCACCTTTCAGCCTGGCTTTTTTTATTTGTTTAGGGGAGGCAGGGGATACTGAAAAGATTATGCATTACAACAGAGAACAGTTGGCTGCAGCTCTCATCAAGAGACAAAGAACGTCATGCCTAACGATTAAAACAGATAGCAGATTGCAAATTTGGACTTCATGATGCATTCCAGTCAGTAACATGAAAGACAGGAAATATCTTACATGTGCTGACTTTGGGGAACAAGAGAAGATATGGAGGTCAAACATGGCTCTACTACATTTGCTGATAAATCTTTTCAATAGTGGTTTTTGTCTTCTTTTTTTCCTCCTTTTTTTTTTTTTATTTTTTTATTTTTTGTCCCTGAGCAGTGTGGTATTGCCTGCAAAGCAGTGGGAAGATCAAACAGCCTTTCAGCCAGCTGCTCAACATTGGTCACTGCCTTCGAGAAGGATGAACCCATCAGCGCAGCAGAGCGCTGCTGTACATCACCCAGCACATGCAGAGGTAAGCTGCGAATGACCTTGAGCGCTGTACCAACAGCATTTGGCCAAGATGAGTAACAATATCAATCTATTATCTCCTGGTGCAATCCAACAAGCTCCTGGAGACAGGGATGACTCTGGAGCAGGTTTTAACTGCATGTGTTTGAAAGCACATCTAAATTCAATCTAGTGGAATCACCCCAACATTAGAAATCCCTACTGTTATTGATTGACAGAGCCTCACATCTGTATTCCTTAACGCTCTATTGTAAAAATAAGATAGCAGACTTAAGAGGTTGTCATCCTTTTTGGTTTCAAAATTTGGGCAAGTCGCTAGAAAAATTGTGATCTTGGTATGGTAATGAACACAGTACAGTCGTGTTGGTTTTTTTCTTTTTAAATCCTGAAAAGCTGTAAAAAAAAAAGGCAGCTTTACAGTTGCTATCCAAACACATCATATTACAGCAAATTACATTGTGTGGTTCCTAATGTTTTGGCTGCTATTGTTGCTACTAGAGTGACAAGTTAATTTTGGCTGCTTCACAGGTTACTGCAGAGTAGGATCCTTGTTCCAAACAGTTATAATTTTGAAAAAGGAAGAGTAGAAGTGAATGAATGCAACTGTACAAGTGAAGTCTCATGCAATTAATGGATTTTTCTTGCTCATCTATTTCATTACTTTATTATGGTGACAATGGTGAAGATTTTCTATATTACCATAGTAAAAAAATTAGGCCTATGTCAGGTAAAAATAAGGTATCTAGACCTTTAGGTTAGAGAAGTAAAGAGAAGAATATATAGATGCACAGGATGAATCTCACTGTAGAATATTTCTCCAGTAATTGGATTGGCTTTGCAAGGTCTACACGTGTGTTTAAATATAAGCATGTGCTTAAGCACTTTGGATCTGGACCAAGGTATTTATGAATGGAAAAAACATAACTGTGTCCAGGGTGCTGCCAAGGTGTGCCTGTGCCGCCATGGCTCAACTGCAGTCCTCAGTGTGGTATAAAAGCTTGAAGAGCAATTGCTGCCTGTTGTGATGCAACTTTGGGGTTCCATTTGGACATGTCAACAATTTAGATTAATGGTTTTGACTGACTAAGTGAGAATTTTAGAGACTTTTATCTCTTCAGTGGATAATTTTCTTTTAATTTATATTCAAGATATTTTCTCCTGTCCTGTAAAGAAATCTTTTGAGATTTCCGATTCTAGGCTGTGCTAGGAATGCAGATATGCATGGGGAAAATAATAGCCAGAATATGCACAAAATGGTTGGTTCAAAATGTGTGCCTAAAAGAGGGTGCAGGGTTTCTTTCTCAATTTCCTTAGAAGCTAAAGAAAATTATTAATTTCTTTTGAAACATGTAAGTCCTTTTCCTAAGTCCTTTTTTAATATTATAATAATCAATGCAGTTTAGAAATACCAGGACCAGAGTAAAGACAGGACTTACCTAAGCAGCCACTTATGTACTGAATTGAAGTTCATTCCAGTTTCAGCTGAATTCAATAAGAAAATTCAGAATAATTTCAACGTTACAGGTTAAGGGATGCAATCTCTGCTTTAGAGTGCAAGAAAAATCTACTGAAAGCCCAGAGCATCTTCAAAGAAGAAAAAATAAAAAAATTTCAGAAGGCTGAATTCCCTCTGCACAATGAATTGTCAGAACATCTTGTTGCCCAACAAGGTACAAATTAGGTTGTTAGTTCCCCAGCTGCAAGTTATTGGTGTGGGGAATGACACACATCAACAAAGCTGCTTGTGCATATGCATATTTCTAGACTTTAAAGAGCTAGTGACAAGGTAATTGTTTGATAGATGCAATATGTTATGAGATCACCATCCAAATAACATGAACACCAATATTTGGTCATATTGTCAGCGTATGAACAATCTGTCCTCAAATTGTGTCTGAAAGCAACAAAACCACATTTTCTGAGAAAAAAAGTTGCATTTGCATGTTCAGTGGAGAAAAATCTCCTCTGGTGATAACATGCTGTGGTCAAGTTTCTCAAAATTGCTGAGTAACTTCTGCCAGCCAAATAAGCACTGAATATATTCTCTTAAAACTAAGCACACGCTTGGCTGGTAAAGGACAACCCTACTCAGACATGCTTATTCTCCAAATGAACTTGGGGAACGCATCTTGAAATTCCAGTTCAGTGAGTTCAAACACTCATTTCTCTGAGCAACACTGAGTTTACTGAGTTAGTGAATAGAATCAGTTGTTTTAGTTTTAGCCTTTCAGAAAACAAATTAGAAAAAAATTAGTCAGACCAATAATGTTGAAAATGTCCATCATTATTATTATATTTTGGTCTGCTTGTATTTTTCTCCATAATCATGTTGTCCTAAACATTTTCCATTGAAACCATGAAGTGAACAGCCCTTTTATTTTTCCAATCCAGTGAAGACAAGCTGAATAACATTTCCATTAATCAGAAAGTGGTAATGGTAACAGGGAGGAGGGAACTTGTTTCAGTTTGACAGAAGATTTCCCTTTTAGAAAATTCTTTTTCTATGTTGTGCTTTTATGTATTTGGGCCATCTATGAATGAAGTTAAAAGGCAGTTTTGATCTATGAGGTAAGAAAATGATCAATACTAGATTTTAAAGCATTTCAGAAGACTTTCACCTTAGCAATGTATGTCTGGTTAAATCAATATGTTAAAAGTGACTCTACTTCATATTAATGACAAATATAAGTAGGTTCCAAATTTTGTATAATACCCATTCTCATTTCCTGTGCCCATCAGTGGAAAATAGCTGGGATGTTTTCTCTTGAATTTTTCTGAATCAGACAGCATTTCACAGAATCAGGGAATTGTCAGAGTTGGAAGGGACCTCTAGAGATCATCTAATCCAACTCCCCTGCTAAAGCAGGATTGCCCAGAGCACATCACTCGGGACTGCATCCAGGCGGGTCTTGAAGGTCTCCAGAGAAGGGGACTCCACGGCCTCCTTGGGCAGCCTGTTCCAGTGCTCAGTCACCCTCACCATAAAGACGTTTTCCTCACATTTGAATGAAACTTCCTGTGTTCCAGCTTGTGCCCATTGGCCTTTGTCCTGTCATTGGGAATCACTGAAAAGAGTCCATCTCTAACCACCTTCAACCCACCCTTCAGATACTTATAAGCATTACTAATGTCTCCCCTCAACTCTCTCCAGTAGTTTCCTGTCTTTCTTGAACTGGGAGGCCCAGAACTGGATGCAGTATTCCAGTTGTGGCCTCATCAGTGCAGAGCAGAGGGGGAGAATGACCTCCCTTGACCTACTGGCCACACTGTGCAGCCTGGAATTCCACTGGCCCTCTTGGTGACAAGGCCACATTGTTGGCTCATGGATAGTTTACTATCTACCAGGACCCCCAGATCCTTCTACTCAGACGTGTTTTACAGCATGTCCGCCTCTATCCTATATCGGTGTTTGGAATTCTCCTCCCCAGGTACAGGGTGCTACACTTGCCCTTGTTGAACCTCATTAGGTTCTTCTCTGTCCACCTCTCCAGCCTGTCCAGGTCACACTGGATGGTGATACAGCCCTCTGGAGTGTCAGCCAGCCCTCCCAGTTTGGTATCATCAGTGAACTTGCTGAGGATACACTCAGTCCTCCTGTCCAGGTCACTGGACCACGTATTGACCCTTGGGGGACATCACTGGTTACACGGCCTCTGACTTGACCCTGCTCCATTAATTACAACCTTCTGAGTTCTGTGACACAGCCAGTTCTCAGTCCACCTCACTGCCCTCTCACCTAGCCTACATTCCTCCGTGTCCTAATGAGGGTGTTATGGGAGACAGTGTCAAAAGCCTTGCTGAAGTCAAGGTAGATGACATCTGCTGCTCTCCCCTCATCCAGCCATCCAATAATAGCATCATAGAAGGCTATCAAATTGGTCAAGCACGACTTAGCTTTGGTAAAACCAACTTGACCACTTTCAATGATTTTCTATTCTTTAAGATGTGTGGAGATGACATCTAAAACAAGTTGCTCCATTACTTTCCCAGGGATGGAGGCGAGACTAATTGGCCTGTTGTTCCCTGGGTCCTCCTTCTTGCCCTTTTTGTAGGCTGGAGTGATATTTGCCTTTCTCCAGTCCTCATGCACCTCTCCTGTTCTCTATGGCCATGACCTTTCATAGGTGATGATTTATTCACAAACAGAGTGAGCAGGTCCTCCTACAGGTTGGGCTTCTTCACTGCTTAGACTGAATCATCAGTAACTGTTTTAAGTAACGTAGGGTTTGATAGAGAATTGCAAGGCAATTCGATCTTCACTTTCTGCCATTATAACATTAATATCTGCATCTAATTCTGGGTTTGGTCTACTATTCCATTTTTTATGCAGAAAAGTGTTTCCTTCCCTTTGCATGTCATGCTTTGTCATGAGCCTGAAGTGAATGTTATCAAATTCCTCACTCATCAATATTGTTTCCTAAGCAGTTCCCAGGGCTAGGAAATTAACACAAGACCATTACTCAGCATATTAACAAAAAAATCACAGCTTTCCTTTGTAGATATCCAAAAGTAGAAACAGCAAAATCATTAACCTGTTCATAATGCATTACCATAGGCTGGATAGATATGTACACTTTTATTAGACTTCCTATTAACAAATATTTCTAAAGTAAATGCATTCATTTTCTTCAGGAAGTCTCCCTGATTATGAAGTTTTGTTTATGGCTTAAAAGATTATTTTGGCATCCTCTCACTCAGATATTAGTGTCTTGAATCCTGCACCATAATTAACTACACATACATACCAGAGTACTGGCCACTGGGTTTATCTATAGTGGTCTGTTGTACCTGGATGTCCTTGAGCTCATTGCTTCTTGGTTGTTATGGTGTTCCTGTATTTGTGAATGATTATACTTGCCAAACATAATGATACAGAAGTGCAAGTCTTTCGAAATATGACAGAGAAATTCATCTTGGGAAAAGCATTATGGATTTTTAAATGTTATTTCATTTAACAGAATCACATTGACCTTCAGAGAAGTTTCAAAATGGAAGATGTTCTGTCTTAGCCTAATGCTGCTACATCTGTGTTATATTGCAGAAGGCATGGTCACTTCTGAATAGGTCCTACAGAAAGACAAAGAGTAGTGCCAAAGTCCCAGCTGGGATTCAGACATTCTTGCAGGATGGTGCGCTGACCTTCTGTGTGTAATTCTGATTTTCTGTGCTTCAGGTCCCCAGTGTGGGCAGGGTAATATCCCACCACGCATCCTGAGCTGCCCTTGCCAGCATCCCTTGTCACTCCTCAAGTATTTGGGCTGTTTGGAGGCCAGAAAGTGTCGTCTTCTGCAAAGGCTGTCTGACATAAGTGCATTTTATCTTTAACATAAGTAGCAGATAAATAAGAAGCAAAATCTACATTTATCCTATATCATTTTGTAAACCATTTCACATACAAGGAGCAGATTTTCAGCAGTGGAGAGTGGTGTAGCTTTATCAAAAGCTTCAGGGAGACATGCAGATCAGAGCTGTGCCATCTTATAGCAGGCTTTCAAATGGAAACCGCTCTGTTGCCTTGAAATACAAAGAGAACACAATAAGTATGGTGTTTCTTGGGGAAAAAAAGTCCTGTGAGCTACAGAAACAAAGAAAATAATATATTTATTAATCTGAAGAAAGCAAACACCTGAAATGTCCCTTTCCCTTAAAAGATGTGTCAGCTGCTCACACACCTGAGTTTGTTTTAGAGGGGAAGACAGGCAATAGGGCACTTCATTTGCAGGTGCAGTCAGACCTTGTCCACTGGGAAATAATTCTGTGGTTGCCAACAAGAGGGTATTAAATCTTGGGTTTACTTGACCAAACTGAAAATGTTGCAGTAGCTCCCAAATCACAGGTGGGAGACACCAGTGACTAATCCACTCAGATCCCAGATTTCCTTGTCCCATTCTCCATACATTTTTTTCCGTATTTCTTCTCCGACATATGTTTGGTTTATGGTCTTTCTAAGTGTGAGGACATCCAGCAGGACCGATGGAGGTAACTGAAGCTGGTACCTCCCCTGTGCAGGGTTCCAGCTGGTGTACTTTCCTATCTCACATCTGAATCCCCATGCTGTTCCTGCTCTGATTAGGTGACATTATCAGCCACCGGTCAGGGTCTTGCAGAAAGTTACATTTTTGTGAAACACAAACAAAAGAATAAGCAGATCCTTGTTTTATTTTTGTTCTGAAAGAGAGACCCAAATGCTGGGATAAAACCACATTGTCCTTAAAAGAGTGGTGAACCTCCCCAGGGGCAAATGTGGGATTTGTATTCAAAGTTTATTACCTGTGAAGTTGTGATAGCAAGGTCCAACCAGGAATAACCAAGACTGGCTATTTTTTGAAGGGAAAAAACTTGCTAAGGCTTTGAAGAGGGCTCACGTGTTTAAATCAGAATTAACAAAATAAAAATAACTTCCGCGAGTTCAAGGGCGAGAGTTGGGATATATGAGGAAGCTGTGCTGGCTTTCCATTTAGAGTTTCACAGCCTGTGTTTAATCTTAGAAGTGTATATCTGTTGATTCAGTTTTTTGCAGAAATCTCAGCTGGGATAAACAGGTTGTGGGATGTGTGGGAGGATCTTTGCGAGAAGATAAAGTCTGACTCGGAGGCCAAACTGCCCACAGGGAAGGGGCTGTAGCTTATCCCGATAGTTAGATGGGACTGGTATTTGCACATCCAAATAGCAGGGCTCTGCATCTGTGTTCCAGTTGAACCTCAGCTGCAACATGACCAAAATACAAGAAGAGCAGTATTGCAGCTTTATTGAATTTATGTTGGCACCCTGTCATTTGTAGCTTTTTTGTTGTGGACCTAACATAGAGTAGCTGTTTACAATGTACCCTTATTTTCTCCCATCTATTTCAGTAATAGACAAAATGACTTTAGAAAGATAATCCTCTAATCAGACCTTCCTAATGAAGAATTACTGCCTTTCTTATACTGTTCTCGTAAAACTGATGCTGTTGTTTAGCAACTCAAGTAAGATATTGGTAATGTCCTTTTTGGGAGAACTGTCCTATGATGAACATAATTTTTGGAAGGCTGTGGCAATATGTAGCTTCTTTATTCAAATTCATTTTGCTTTAAAGCTGTTCCTCTGATGTACACACATGTTTTGCTTACAGGAGTTTACCATTTTCTTTCTTGCGAAGCTTGCAGGGGTCTATTAATATTTTTTTTCTCCTAAGCTGAGAGATTTAAGCCTAAAGAAGGCCATGGGAGCAGTTTCCATTAAACTAGTCCAGACCCAAGCTATGGCACTGGAGCTGTTCCCTTAGAATAAATTCCACCTCAGGTTAGTTTTATTGGGCTCCAGGTCTTCCCTGATATTTTTCAGCTATGGGTGCATGTAAAACATTATGTATTATTACCTTTGTTTAGTCTTACTAGTCTCACACCATACAGGAAATACCTTTGGCTGGTCCTGGGGGTTAAAAAAAAGCTTAAACTTGTACTTGATACTCTTTCTTGTTACAGGGTGCATACTTTCTGTGTCTAAAAACTGGGTCGCCATTGTTAGTCTCTCCTTCCCTAATTGCCCCATTTTTCTACTTTTAACATATTTTTCATTAGCATGCCATAATTCATGTTGAAATTCAATGTGCTTCCCCGTATTTTAATTCTTGGTCCGTTCTTGCATGAGCTTTGACTTTACTCACACACAGACAGCAGGTTACCTATAACAGGTCTTACTGAGCATTCCAAAATTTCCAAATGTTAATTTGCTATTTTCCAACTCTTAAAACACATTTTGACCTGCCTATGTTTCTGTAAGTATCTTCGTTGCTTGCTTTGCCATTTCCGTGATAAAATGACCCCTCATGTGGTATCAAATAATTGTCAGGGACAGAAGAGAAAAATAATCAGGACCAGTGTTATTTCATGTTTTCTTGACTCTAGGCATTGCTTGTTGAAGATGCAGATCTGCTGGAAAAAAAAAGTGCTATCTAAAAAGAAAACAGTTTCCCTTACTCTCAGACTGTCATTAAAAATCAATCTCTCAAAACAAATTGATTCAGAGTTCTCAAAAAAAGGAATTTGTTTAAAGATGAATGGGACGACACATGTTTTTGTAATTGTGACTTTCATGAAATTTTCATAAAGGTCTGCAAATTTTAATGAATGTCCTTCTCAGAAGAAGAACTTGAATTTATTGTCAGTATGTTATCTGGGAAAAGGACACCTAAATGAGAAAAATTTGCAAATGGGAGATTATATAGGTTTGGGAAGAGAGTTTAAAATAAATCCTTACTTCCACTTTGACATCTGCACTGAGGGAAGAGCACAAGCAATACAGCAAAACCAGTTGCCTGACTTCAGAATTCTTTTGCTAGCAAGCCTCTGCACCATGCCGAATTTGTCTTCTGTTGAAGGAATTTGACTCTCTTGAGACAAATATGGTATGACCTGCTTGCTATTCTCATAAGTTGCAAGTTTTTAAACTTGAGATTCGTAACTGAACTTCACAAAAAACGTCCCTGAAATCTCTGCGTGTCCGCATCCGAGGTGCTGGCTGGCACCTACTCATAGGCGTGCCCCTGCTGAGCTCAAAATGCAGTACAGCAGTCACCTTGAGGTGTGCACTGAATTTAATTCCAGCTATAGCTAGGGACAGAAGCCATGTTTTAATTACTGGTTCAAAACCCATTACTTTTATGGATCGATCTTGCAGTGTGTTCTTGTGAAATGACACAAGATCTGTTTCAGCAGAAACTGGGAAGCAATGATTTTTACCAATTTTTCTCCTGTTAACTTTAAACTGTTGACACGGTGCTAAATTCAGTATGCTGAAGGTGTTTCCATGTGTCACTTTTAATAGGATACAGGTGTCAGACAATTTGAGATTATTTCAAATCTAATTTTCCTAGAGTGAAGATACAAACAGTTACACCAGAAGCAGATGTTGGGCCTTTCTCACCCCTCCAAAATGTGGTTTGGCATCCAGCCAGACTGAGTCTATGGGGAAAAAGAGAAAATTATATTTAATTTTAGCTTACTTGGTTTCCTCCTTTCAAAATCTACATGAATGTGCAATAAAAAAACCCATCCCTCTTCCCTCTGCTTACACACAGGGATTGAGTATCTTGTTGCAAACAGATGGAGTACAGGCAGGTTGGGACATGAACGCTTTTCCATCTCCACAATTATCCACTATGTGGCCCAAAACCTGGCACAAAATGCTATCCTTTCCTTTTTGCCTTCTTATCCCTGTCTCTCTTAGTTACTTTTCTAGTGCATTGGTTGGAAGTAACAGCCAGGAAACAGAAGTAACAAGACCTGTGCTTAAACCACCGGTTTGGGGTCCTGCCTCTGGTCCACCTCCATTGACCTACCTGCAGGTGGTCAGTGGGACTGCACTAGGATTCCACCAGGAAGCCCTGAGAGCGCCTCTTCCTTCCAGCTGCGAAGGTTTTCCTTAGATTTTCTTATTTTTTGAAGCAATCATCCTTTTTCACCTCCTCTGGTTTGTACAATTTTACATATGACTGAAAGTAAAATCTCAGCTATACGGCATGGATACAAAAGCTAGATTACCCACCGGTGCTCTCCTGAGGATGGTATGTGTTTTCCATCAAGAGTAGCTTCACTGAGTTTAGTTGTGCTTCATCAGAACTCATGTAGGTGACAGAAGAATTGAGGTCATAATCCTGGTATTACAGCCTTGTAGGAAAAAAAAGACACTGTTCTGAGGTTCACTGTGTGAATTTTGGTTTATGCTGCTCAAATACATCTCCCGTTGCCTGCTTCTAGTAAATGAATCTTATGACTATGAATCCTACTTCTGTTGTGACTGTATTTAAAGTAAAATTATTATAAATTTCTACAATTGAACAGTTTTATTTCAAATTACCACACATGAAAAAATAATTAAGGATTTCATAAAATGTGTTGTGGAGATGGCTATGCATTTTTTTAAAATATGGAGGTTTTTTTGTCATGCAGCTGCTCCTGAAAAGTTGCCTTCATAACTGAACAACAAATTCTTTTAAGAGCTATGAGCCATAAATGTGTACTGGGAAGTGAAGGACCAGCATATTTACATCATTCAGCTCTACGTGCCAGAGGAAGAAGGGCAAAAAGTCTTTCCACATACGATGAGGATTCCACAGACTGGTAAATACACAAGGGAAAAATCAGCAGATGGTGGACAGAAGGCATTAATGCCACCGTTCATCTGTGCAGTGTCAGTACAGCTTGCACTGGGATGGTTCTTGAGGCAGCTGCCCGCCAAGGCCACTGAGGGAAGTGGGTAAATATGATCAGTAGAAAGCGTGAAGTGCTGGCATGAAAATCAAAGGCAAAACTGTGGAAACACCACTCTGCAAATGGGGTTTTAACTGCGCTGCCAGGAAGTTATCTAGAGGCATTTGAAGACCAACCCGGTAACAGGAAATTAATCAAAAGCATTTTTGAGCGGATCCTCGGCCAGTGAGTGCTGCTGTGGCTATTTATACTCCTGAACTGTGGCAATTTTCCCTGTTAAGGATCTGCTCAGATGTCAGATATTAGCCACTGCCAGAACTAGTGACCTTTCTGCACAGTACATTAAGAAGAGAACAAAAAGGTGGAAATTCCCATTTTCTAAGCATGGTCCAAATAAACCTTTGTGCTCGTTAAACCAGCTGCATTGAAGAGGAATGATTATAACAAGCCTTTTTTTTTTTTAGCCTGCACCTGTCTCTCCTTCCGCAGCTGAGGACGCACTGGAATCTCCTTCCCTATAGACCTAGTCCTGATCCTGTAAAAGCTTCAGGTGGATATTAAAGTCATCATTATATCTACATCTATTTTTATTTAACCACTTAAGGGAAACAACCACCTGAAGGCCAGAAGTTACTGGAACACGCAGTAGGCAGTCACCAGCAGTGAAGAAAAGCTCCCCCATATATCCATCCTCAAATAGATGAGGTGGTTTGGGTTTTTTGGTTTTTTTTTTTTGAGTTGTTATTCTTATGGCCATCAAGGTCTTGCAAAGGAGAGAGGACCAGCTTCGAGCAGCCTTGTGTGTCTGTTACCGGCAATCAGTCTCTTGAGAAGGTGACAGCTTCACTCCCACCTAGCAGGAAAGATTCTCTCTCGCTTCAGGCACAGCCACATGGATCAAGGCAGTAACGCCATTTTATCAAGAAATATATAGGAAAGAAATGTGCCAAACTACTGTGAAAAAAAGACATATGTGTGATTTTTCTGAGCAATTTAAGACTTCCCTAGAGCAAAACTGGGTTCAGCATTGTCCCTGGAGAAATGGGTGACTGTAGAACTGCCATTTTTCCTCCTAGAGTGTTGCTTTACTGCACAAAATTTTAAAGTCTGTAGAGTGCCATGAGATATTCTACTTACTCATTCTATATCAACAAGCAGTGGCACTTCTAAAGAGTGGGTTTCATTTAAGGTATTTCCCCTCTTTCACAGTAATAGCTTATTTATACTTGATAATTTTGCTGGGATAATTCTTACACACTCATCTCATCCACCTTTGGAGCTGAAGTTTCTCCATATTCCCTCAGTTGCTGTTTCCCTATGAACATGCATAGCGCCAGCAGTTTCATTTTTGTCATAGTGATGCAGGAAAGCTGATGGCTTCAAAATTAGCATTATTGGCATTTTTTTTTTTTTGATTCAAAATTACTAGATTTTTCTGTATTTAAAATGTGATACCTGGAAACTGGCTGGCATTATATGAGCAAATTATTCTTTTTACATTGTCAGACATCCCACATAATCTATGTTTCTGGGGAAGAAAAAAATGTTTTGTGACAAAAACATGTCAAAACAGGGAAAGAATAAGAAATTATTGTCAAACAAAATGCTGCTTCTTGTTGACCCAAAATGTCACACTAGGTTTTATCATACAGCAATTAGGTACGAGGTTCTGAAAAGATTATTTTTTCATGGGAATTGTAACTGTTTCTATTGTAGATTAGTTCTTTCTTGTCACTGCCTACTCGAAATAAATATAAAATTAGATTTTTCAGAATAATATTTTTAATGCAAACAATATCCCTAAAAATGTCTTGCCACAGAAAAAAGCCAAGTTAAACAGGAAATTTAGAGAACTGTCTTAATTATTTTAACAGATAAGTTTTAGAAAGATGCCAGATTTAGTGAGGGGCTCTTTGCCTCCTAAAAGTAGTTATGAATGTTTATATCTTCTGTAACAGTAAGGCACTCATTGTAAGATTTATTTTTTTTTAATTTTATTTTCGAGGCAGTACTGGAACTTTGTGTAGTTTGATTCTCTGTCATCTTTGTTTTGAGCAGAGTTACATCCGCAAGTGCAGCCGTTCAGGATTGATTGCATGACAGAAAATGAAAATTACTTTTGGCATACTAATTAGCCAGTGAATAGAGTCCATAAAAACTAGGGATACGAACCAGGAAATGTTGTTCATTAATTTTGTTTATGGTTATTTCATTTTAATTATAATACTTTAAAGCTATTTAAATCTACAACTCCATCATATGTAAGTTAATGTAGCATATTTTGCAAAAATAATCAAGGCCTGATAATATAGATCACTTACAGAGCCTGTAATTACATATTTGATGAGAGTTTCAAAGTGATTTTTAAATGTGCATGCAGCTTATAAAAAGTGCTTCACGAAAGCTCTACTTCGGTCATTATGACTTCACAAATGTTTGTCTATCAATGTCCAACTTTAATTTTCATTCTAATTCAAAATGGAAGTGTTTGTAATTGAGAAATCAACTTGCAAATCAATATTCTCTGTAGGTAGGAAAAACAATTAATTTTCACACCTGTTTTCCTGTGCAAGTGATAAGGTATAGTTTTCTATGGACCATAAAGGCCTTGAATACTATTAACGGCATTATGCCTTGCGGAATATCATGTTGGTGATACTCGTTTGAGGTGTTTTCTTTTCTGAAGAGATGATACAGGGTCCAATCTTCCAGCTGTGTTTTTGTCACCATCAGGGTGGTTAAAGAGAAGTTCACCTTGCCCCTGACAACAGAATAAATCTCACTGCTGTTTGCAACCTGGGGAAGGACTTCATGAGCTGGAGCATGGTTTCTCTGCCATGTGCTGGTTTTTATTGTGTAGGAACCATCATGCAACATTTATCCATTGCTCTTATCGCAGGTTTTGTGTCTTCCCAAATGGTGCTCAAAAAGCAGCACCCTGGCAGGGGTCCATCAGAAACAGTGTCATCTTTCCTGTGTCAGCAAACCCCCAGTCCACCTGCACCTCTGACAGCAGAAAAATGGGATGGAAAGGGTTTGGGTTTTTTCCTCTGGAATGGTTTCCTTGTAATTGAACGACATGTTTAAGATGGGCTTTCACTGCCTCCTATTACAACATAGGAGCTCGCGGGTTTTCAGCGATAAGCAGGCTGGCTGTAGGCAATTAGAAAACCTCAGGGTTTTAAGAGTCTAGTCACTAAAATATGTTACAGCTCAAGTCATTGTTTAACAATCTGAGTCTCTTACAGCTGTGAAACACTCCCATCATCAAGTAGGTCTCTGGGACTCCCTCAGGAACGGCAGGCTCTAGATATCCAGCTGCTAGGAACAAAAATAAATCTCTTTGAAGACTTATTTGCCATCACATTGTGTGAGGACTTAGGCTGAAATATTTTAACCATTAATCTCCATTCATCAAATCTTGTCATCCTTAACAAAACTCCAAAATAGTTTCAGCTGTGAGTTCTATGTTGATGACACCAAACTCTGTACATAGATATCAATTTTGTGGTTAAGATATGCCACACGCGAGACATGCCTGTTGCAATCGAAACAATTCCTGCCCATGCAGAGAGACCAGAGAGCATTTCATAACTCGTTATTTATGCTTTTTGCTATTGTGGAGGGATAACAGCAGAATTTTAATAGCTATTGAGCACAAACCTCTATTAACCAGTATTACAATCTTCTTTGTTAGTGGTCGAACAGCCTATGAAACTGGCATGTAGGGTTTGTTATCATCCCTATGGTATAGCACTAGCAGCAGTAATCACTGCTATTAGAAGTGATCACCTCATAGAAATACTCATTGTAGACGATTGGTTGGAAAAATATCTTAATGTCTGATCAGAAAATCAACAGAACCTGTAGGTCTTTATTTCAGCGGCATGCAAAGAAAACTCATTTTTATTTTCTCTATTCCGAACTGTTTGTTTTGAAGTAGTAATTGTTTTTTATTTTTTTCTCAAGATTTTTAATTTTTATTGCTGACTTAAAAAGAAAGGAAATAAAAGCCATGAAAAATGTGGTGGCTCTAGTTAAAACATTTCTTGACCTCTTCCTTAGTAGTACTTATGAACACTGGATAAATTATTAGCAAGCATGTTGCACAACTTAGAGGTGAGTTCTTAATGACTTAAAGACTTTTTGGCTGGCAAATATTTCCAAACAAATGGGCCCCACCATATTTATTTAGACTGGTTTTCCTCGTGATGTTCCTTCTTCTTTATAAGCAATGTTTGCCTTCTCTCAGCCTTCCACCCTTCTATCTTGAGCAACCCAGAGACCATTAATGCTATATCTGTAGTGTTCCGCTAGTCTGTGATGCGCAGTCAGCAGAAGGAAAGGTTAGTACATATGGGAAAACTCAGTCTCTATATGGACAAATATCTGAAGTCTGCACTTCAAAGGAAGAACAGTTTATTGCTGGCCAAGCACATGGCTATTGCAGGAACATCCTAATGATTCTTTGCTCTTCTAGGAGACAAACTCCTCCAGACTACATGAAGACTTTGCATCAGTGATTTTTAATATATCCTCTGTCAGAGGGACAAAAAGTCCTGCAATCATTTAGGGAGAAAAATCTTATCCCACTTCAGAGACAAGATAACTTTTAGGTGTACAAAGGTTAGATTATCTTCCCAAATCTATACAGCATGAGGAATAAGAAGTCCTAGCCCAAGAGCTATTTCCAAGGGCTTTTATTTCTTCTTTTGAAGTATGAGCCAAAGCCTGTTGCAGACTCCCGTGGAAATGTTCACATTAACATCAGTACTTAATTTTGGTGGGTTTTGGATGTGTTTGAAGAAGGACAGAGAATAACGTTCAAATTTCTATAAACCTTTAAAAATATTTTGACCTGCTTTTGAATTTTTATTTATTTTTAAATTGTGTGGTTTTCACTATGGTTTTATTTATGCCCATTGCTGCAAGTAGGGATGAGAGTCCAGTCCATTTGCAGAGCAATGAGGAGACTCCTGCAATAACCCCACCGACTTTTTTCAGTGCAGTTTTCCACCAAGTTATGTGTAACTTCTGATTTTCTTATTTGACTACTCCCTTCCAAAGATTTTTTTTTTCCTACATTGTTATTTGCAAGAGCTTTCTGTCTGATTTATTTTCTATTTTCAGTACTCAATGAAGCAGAAAAACAATGTTAGTCTTTGGTGGCCGGGGAAAATAACAAAAGTTCGCAAAGGTGGTCTCCAGATGATACAGCCCCCGCCGAAGCAATCGTGCTATTCTGTGTTTTCCCCGACAAGGGAGAAAATCTACGGCAGAAGCAGGGCTGGCAAGTGCAGGTAAGCTGCCTTCCCTGAATGTGCTAAGAAATCACCAACATAAACACATTCCAGCATTGCCAGTACTCAAGGAACGGCTATTACTGCTCCAGGGAGGAAATAATTAAAGCCATTTCTTGACTTTGACAGTTTGATACTGGTGGTTTTCAATAGCAAATTACCAACATCTGTACAGCAAAATTCAGCTACTGTAGCAATTATTCTTCAGGGCTAACCACAGAGGTGCTAGGACTTTTCCATTTTCTAGATGTGCCCCAGTTAGATGTGACCTACAGTTGAGACCTAAACTACACAATGGCAAACTGGGTCTCCTACATTACAAATATAAATGAAACCGTATGGAAAGCTTAATATTCTGTGAAAAACCCAGTGGCAAATGCATCAAAGACAGAAAATGAAAGACTGGAAAGTCATCTGAATGGCTTTCTTAATTAGGTAACAATTTCAAGTTTCCAGAGCAATTCAGAAGTAAATTTTATACATTTCATTGAATTCCACAAAAATGATGGTTTTTCCTTTCCACATACTGTTATGTTTTACATAGTAAACACAAAGAGAATGTGACTGTAGGAGCTGAAAACTCACATATAGGGCTCATAGCAAGCAACAGAGCACTGCAAATTTCCATTCCTGGTGAAAGAAAAGAGTAGCAAAAAAATTAACTAAGCTATGTATATCTCTGACTCAAATGCTTCTTTTTAAACACTAACTAGAAGAGGCAATACAAATCTGAGCAGAAATGGGAGGCTGTAGTATGAAATATATTTCTAAGAGAGAGTTGGTTTGGGATTGATAATACTGCCTTATTATTCCACTGCTTCTGTTGTAACTGTCTGTCAGGATTTTCTGTTATAATCCACTTTGGTCAAAGATTTACTGATACACAAAACTTTAGTTCAGTTTGTTAATTGGCAGTCTGTCTTCAGCTCCATTTCACTGTTATTTAAAGTTCAGAACCCAATCGAGACATAGTACAATTGCTGTAAAAATATGCAGTCATTTTAAATTAGAACTTCAAACTTCCATAAATCTTTTGGGTGGCCTGGTGGGGGATAAATATAGCTTTTACACCCATCATCTGATAACTGAGAGGCTTTAAAATATGACTGGGATCTCTGGTTACTTTGGCTGAACAGTGAAGACAGGATAGACATAAGAATGAATATGCTCATTTCTAAGGTAATGAAGTAATGAATGCCTCATTTGCAAATATTTGATCCGTGTTAGCACAAAGATAGCAGTGTAATCCATTGCAAAATTACCAGCCTGCCTGCTGAGAATTGCTCTGTGTGGCAGGTCGTCCTGGGTCCGCAGTTGGGTGGAACCTGTACTAATCCTGCCTCGAGCTACTTCCCTGCCAAGGAAGGAGAAGAAAATTATTACCAAGCATCAATCTCTTCTTGCGGTGTAGTTACCAATGCACTGGCATGTAAGGGCAGATCCCAGATCCCTGGCTTTAGGAGATTTATGATAAAGATTTTATACCAACTCTGCAGTATGAGATAACAGACAATTAGGAAGGAGTTGCTTTGCATGATTATGAAACCTGATATCTGATCTGAGCCAAAAGATGTTATATAGCTGAATACAGGTTATTTTTCATGTCTTTATTTCCTCTTTCAACATTTCCACATAAATACTATGTATAATAAGTGTGTACTTCTGCTACAAAATAAGCACGTGAAGTTTTTAAAATTGTATAAAAGATTAATTCCTTTCATTCAGTTGTGTTAGCGCCACAGAAAATCAAACAGTAGTAAAGTAAACTTCTATTGCTGCTGATAGATTATAGTCTTTCTGGTGCTAATCAACTACCTAGGCTGTGGCAAAAATCACCTATAGACACTGGACAATTAAACCCTTGCTTCCCTTTAGAGCAGAGAATAACATGCACCTAGGAAATCTGAGCAAGTGACTCAGAGTTAGATCAATTTAATTTAGATACTGATGTGCAAATGCCAATCATAATAATGCATTTACTTGAGTGTAGACAGTTATATTTTGGAATTGATAAGGAAGAGAGCATCTCATTGTAATGATGTGTTATCATAACTACACTACAGCAATTGTCAGTCCTCACTCCAAGCAGAGCATTGTGTAGGCTATGGTCAGACTTAACCAGTATCCATCATGTAAGTTCCTCCTTCAAAACCTCAGGAAAAACTAGGTCACTGCATTTTTGTGGTAGTACAAAATTCAAGTGCTGAGAAGAGAAATTAAATGCAAACTAAGGAGACTGGGAAATATTTGTACAGTTTTGAAAAGGAAGGGAAGCTAATCTACATGCAGTCAGACATACATTAAGTAGAGGAAAATAGCTAGGCGAATGTTTCTTTATGCTCTTAAACTTCCTTTGACATGAACGTGGACAGAACTAGTCTAGATATTATATTCACATCAGTAAAATGCTGTGATGACTTATTGCAGTGAGACCCATATGAACCAATATTCATTGGCCACTTATTTGGAGGCTACTTAATTAAGAGTAATACGATGGCACAGCTTCCAGGCAAATCAACAGTGCCTTGATTTATGAGCGGGTTAGTGGAAAAAGGGCAAGGAGAAGGTGTAACAGTTACCTTTGTTTTGCAACTGAGATTTTTCTCATGCAAGGTTAAATTAAGAGTTTAAAAACAGGAACTGAATGAGTTCAATAAATAAACTAAAAGGATTGTTTTGGTGGCACCTAGGCTGTTTGAAAGGACTTTTGGCTTCTTACCAGTGTACCTAACTGTTTCATTGCATATTGGGGTCAAGCTGTCTAATGTTAATGATGAAAGAAAATTACTTACCTGTAACGGGGGTTGGAGTGAACGTAAATATCATCACTGTTTCAACATGTTGGTCTTTTGTTTTGGGTTTCTGCTGAGTGTACTTAATTCCACAAACAAATAAAATTATAGCTTTTTATTTACATATCTGCATTTGGGCAAGTTCAACAAGTTAATTTTAAGTGTATTTTTTTCCTGAGAATCCATATAATCTATTGCTTATTTTTACCTGCTTAGGGAGCCAGCATTCATTTTTATATTGGGTTGGTTTAGGACAACAAGTTGTACTATATCTGACAGCCTTGCGTATTGTGTATGTTTGTTTGACCACAGCCATGTGCAAGTTGCAGAGCAGAGAATCCAACCCACTGTGTCACTAACAAAACCCTGGGGCTTTGCACCTCCATATATTTCTGTTTCTCAACGGTCAGCAAGGAGGAAAAGTAAGGGAAGTCTCACAGAATGAATGCCTTAAGGAATTGTTTCTCATCTGCTCATATTTACACAAAAATAAATATAGAGAATTATGCCTTTAAAAGTTCAAGTCTTTGAAAGGAGGTTTGTGCTTAGCAGGCATAAGTCAAGAAGTCACTTGCAACAGAACTGGCTTTGTTTTTTATCATCACTTGCAATATCCTGAATCTCTGCTAGCTAGTGCAAACAGTTTGGTGAGTGAGCAGATGAGATGTCAGAGGACAAGTATCACTCTCTAAGGAAAAAGTCTTGGACATCATTAAGATAAAGGCAAGATATAGCATAGAAAAATATGATTTAGGCAGTGAATTATTTTTTTAAGACAAAATTTCTCCAAAAGCAAGAACAAAGCTTAGAAATTATTATTTTGCATCTGATGCTAGAAAAATCCAAGATTTTTTTCATCTCCTTATTGTACTAAGTGATCATTTGTGTTTTCTCAACATTATGAATAAAGCCAGACAGCTCCATAGTTTCTGGAGAATTTTGCTGATAAGCTTTTAATTGAAGTCATGACCTTAGCTGAAATCATCAACTTCATTCTGGACTTTTATTTTTGTTCAGGTCTATTAATTTCTAAAGACTGGCAGCATAAATTGTCCTGTAAAAATATTTAATTTTTGAATGTTTTGAAGTTTAAAAGCCGCAGAACTTGCTGCTTAAATTATTTAGTCTTGGAGTTTTGTCCAGAGTCTGAGAAATTATGCCTTGTATCTTGAGTCATCTGTGAGGGACATTAAGTTCCCCCAGGAAACATGTTCATAAGAATGAAAATTATTTTATGGTATACAGAAGATATTCTTCATAAAAGTCTTTGACTCACTCGCTTACTCTGTCTTAACCTTCATTCATTTTTTTCGTTGTGATTATGTCATCACGCTGATGAATCTTTGAGGGACTGTGTCTCTGACTTTACATTTCAAGAAAGACCGTGGTGCAGCTGAGTTTTATCAGAAAACTGTTCATGCCCTTGCTGTGAAGCTCTATTGTGTTGCTTCTAGAAAGTGTCGGAGTTCATTTGTCAAAGGCTTTCATTTCCTTTATTAAAATCTGTGCCGGGTTTCATCCAGTCTGTTGCTCCACCAGCTGCAGAGCAAACACAGGGGATGGAACAGCTCTTTCCCGTCTCTTTGTGGTCCTGGCCATGGTTAATGCACAATGGTATTAAAATACTGTCTCGGGGATTGCTTTAGTGACTGTGACAATAGAAATATGATGTTTATTCATATAAGTGAAGATAGAAGAAAAATTGTGACAGAAACCTTCAAATATGAGTGTATGTTAATCTCTGCTGCTCTGTGTTAGTGTTGGAAGGGTGCATGTCTATGCTCTAGCAAACATTTCCACAGAGATTTAACTGGGCATCAGTCCCCAGACTTTTGCGTGGGTGACAACATTGCTGCCTTGTGATCTTGTGTTAACACAGACAACACTAATAAACTGCAGTACTTACTGGGATGTTTCCCTGTCCTATTAAAAAAAAAAAAAAAAAGTTATATAAAGTAATATTTCTCTCTACTGCCATCTAGTGAAGTTATTACTCTGTGTAAAGCCTTTGATACCCTCAGTTGAGCATTATCGTAGCTTAGTAGCACACAGGACTTTGTGCAGAAGATGTAGTTTTAATGCAGAGTAGCTAATCGTCATCCTTAGGGTAATAGCAAATAGTACAAACTAAACGAGGTATAATAAGTTTAATCATATAATTCTAACAATGTTTACAATGATAGAGGTACTCAAAAGGCATCTTACCAGAAAACCAGAAGTGATTGGGAACACCTAGATTCAAAATACAAAGTTTTGAATAAAGCAAGCACCAGATATTTGCAGGCTGGGGGAATGGTTTAATTTTTTAATTTTTTTTTTTTTCCAGAAAGTGCACATGTTTCCTAAGGAAGAAAACTATAGAAGTTAAAAAAAAAAAAAGACAAATCTTCAAATATTGTGGCAAAATTTTGGTTTCTATTTTGTGAGCCATCCTAAAGCTTTAGATGAATAGGTTGCTCGGGGGGGATGGTTGAGGCCCCTTCCCTGGAGATATTCAAGGTGAGGCTTTATGAGGCCCTGGACAACCTGGTCTAGTTGGGGGTGTCCCTGCTGACTGAAGGGAGGTCGGACTAGATGACCCTAAAGGTCCTTTCCAGCTTGGACCGTTCTATGATTCTATGAATTTATTGTCTGTTTTTTACTGAAGGCTTCCAGAACCTTACAGAAAGTTCATTCTCACAAAGCATATTCCTTCACTAAGGTCTGAAAGGAACCTCAGAGGTCATTTGGGCATTGCCCTGCCTCAAATCAAGCTCATAATCAGGAAAATATTACTCTCATTTTGTTTTCAAGTATTTTTCAGTGGTGTTGTGTAGCCTCTCAATTTTCTCTAGCTTGAGCAACCATAGTTCACTTCATCCTTTCAAATATGTCTCTCATCATTCCTGATCCACCTCTTTTTGTGTTTCATTTATTGGTCTGCTTCTTCTGCTTCAAGTCCATATCTTCAAGTCCATAGAGTGATGCTCACCAAAATCCTCAATGAAATTCTTTGGTCTAGAACTTGAATGAAGCTTTTTAAAAACAAGCTTTTGAGATTTTCAGTAATCCTCGGGTTGTGCTGGGCAGAACACATCATGGCTGTGCTCTGATGGCTTTACTGCTTCTACTTGCCAGGCTGGGCACCTAACTGGGTTATGCTGTGAGCACGCTACACCTCTCCATTTCTGTTCAGCTCAACGAGATTGATTTTTGTCTAAAGATCCTTGACTATTTATGTAGCATACAAGTAGGTCAGCCCTTCTTTTCCTGATAGTGGGAATAGATAAAATAGGACATACAGCTCTGAAATCATTACTGTCTTCATGTATCATTTAGTGAGCGAAATCTTTCTCTTAATACTTTTGTGAAAGTTGTCTTAAAATCCAAAGTGGTTCCCAACACAAAAGACTAAAATCAATTTAAGTTGAAAACAGACATAATATTAACATGATTTAGACAGAGGAAAAATCAAGACAAGTGAAAAGCAAGTTCCTTTGGTCACTGAAATCTGTATTTCCATTGCCATAGTTGAGCAGTATCTCTACACTCCAATTCGTTTACAGTATTTCAATTTCAGTTTCACAGGTACGATGAAAAAGCACTAATCTGTATACTTTTCTATGCAGCTTTAATAGCAGCATGGTGGTTTGTTTATTTATTTTTTAGTTTTGTTCTACCAAACTTACTTTCCACAAAATCTACTAGCAACAGTTACTGGAAATTTTTATGTGTATCCTTCAGCCCTTACTGATTAAATAATATTATTAAATATTATCTTAAAATAGAAATGAAAGATGGGTTTATATTTTAACTTGAGATTAACTGCTGAAGTCTGTTCTTCCAGGCAGGAACTGTAGATGTATGGACTCGCTGTATTTGTTAAAGTTATGGAAAGGAAGCAAACTGGGTATCTGGCAAATAAAAGACAAGTGCAGGCTGGAATAAGTTTCTGGTTATATTTATTTTAGAGGAAACTTTTTAAAAGTATTCCACTGAATAGTGTCGTAAAGTATAAATTATAGAACAAAATTTCTTAAATTTGTTTGTTAAAATGTTTGGGGAATTCGGGAGACTTTGAAAAATCTGATGCTTATAGTTCTGAATGAGCTTGCTATATTCAGTAATTGGGGCCATATTTAAAAAAAATAAAAATCCTTTCTTTGGTTTCCTGAAGAAAAGCTAAATAGGATTGAGTTGTAACCACTACCCCCCTGAGCCAAGCTAAGTGACTCAGAGAGGAGTCGTTTTACCTGTCTCTTGAGACAATAAGCTAAATAGTCTTAAATCACACCATCTGCCCAGGCATATTGACAGTATGCCAGGGTAGCCAGACCATGTTGCCAATTATAAGCAAGCAGTTTGGTTCATTGGCAACTTCAATACTGATTTTTTGCTGAATAACATATAATTTCCAGCCAAATTGCATTTAGCTTCTTTGTTCAAGGAGTTCCCTTCCTGAGTTAGAAGCAGTGACATTTGAACACTTAATTGCATATTGCCATAATACTTACACTTCGTTTTTATTGGAAAAATACAGTTCTGCATAGAAAACTTCAGCCAGTGCATTTTTATTTACAGTTTCATCCAAAGTGTTGCAAATGAATGGCATATAGTGAGCCCACAGTGTGGTTCCTAAGCAGCCTGTTATCAATAAACAACTAAGAAAGTACATTTTGTACTTAAAAATACCAAGCACATTGGAAGGAAGAAAGAAATTGAATTACTATGCTACTGCATGGTTCACATTGTACTCTCAACCAGAATTTTAATTCATTGTTTTGAAGTTGACAAGGTATTAAAAAGTTAGCATTAGAAAGTTGTCTTTTGTTCTTTCCATGATTGTTTATGTTGGAAATCACGTACTCCAAGGTCTTTTTTTATTTCCCAAAAAACCATCAAAGCTTTTGGACTATCTACAGCTGATAAAGCAATGTAAATTGCCTTTATGCTAAAAAGCAGTGTGGCAGGTTAAATGGCATGCCCCCTTTGAAAAGTAGCAAGAAAGAAAAACTCCATGAGTGCAAAGCTGCTTGTTCTTCACTTTTAGAGTGTGCCACTTGATGGATAGGTAGCTATAGAAGAAGGATGAATACAAGACGTTATATTGAGACACAGGAAAGTTCAAGATTGATTACTTACCCTGTTTGTGCATAGTGCTGCTTCTACGCAAAATATTCAATCCAGACCGGAGAACAAAGGTAAAATATCATAGGATGTGCTGAAATGACTTTTCACTGACTAATGTTGTCTTCTTTTCATTGCATTATTGTTTTTATTTCCATATTGTAAAAATGCTCTGTTGAAAAAATGAATCAAGATGGTCAGGTATATGAACGTTCAGCTATGCAGAATTACCGCAATTGGATTTTATAGAGCAATACTACAGTTGGTCATTCTGCCAGTAAGTTGAGCGCTGTTCTATTTCTATGGGAAAAGAAGTAATAAAAAAATTGGACATCAAGAACAATCTTTAGATAGTTTCCCAGCAAAGAATATATGAATTTTACTTCTAGCTTCCAGTAACGTATAGTATCTGCAGAAATTGTTTTGCAAACAAGATCTTGTTTTCAAACTCGTGTATTAAAACAGGTTTTTGTTGTTTGGTTTGTCGTTTGGTTCTTTTTTTTTAGGACTCATCCTGGCCATTATATCCATTCTTCCTGCTCTCTGGTAGAATAGTAATCATATTCCACCTTGTGCATTGAGCCTCCATTACATGTAAAAATGGATCCATATTAAAAATACATAGGGAGAAGGCAGGAAGGTGCAGTTACAAACTTTGAAGTTGATCCTGTCACATAACAACAGTGTCAGACCCAAGATCCACCTTGCCCAAAACCCTGTATCCTAGAACTGCCAAGAGTGAATAGTTCGGAAGAGTGGAAGCATACACAAGCAAATAGCGATATTTCCCCCTGAATTCTTTCCTGAGATCTGTTGCTACGTGGCTCAGGGTCTTCCTGAGCCAGAGATGGTGCAGCCTTGATCCAACTCTTGATGAATTTTTCTTCCGTGAATTTTCCCACTCCTGCTCTGAATCCAAGGAAACTTTTGGCATTCTGGTCCCAACTCTGCAACAACCTCTGTACACCTGATTTCAGCAGACTGCAGTCTGAGCCACTTTTGAGGGTTCTGACCCTACTGAAGTTGACAGACTTCCCCTGGCCAAGGACTATGTGCTTGCTTCCACATGCATAGATTGCAGCTGGCATATAGGCTGTCATGGAGCCTGATTCTTCTGAAGGAATGGCATAAAAGTAAAGACTTCAAGAAAACTTATTAGTAGCTTACCTGTCTTAGACACTCATGGTGGACACTAAAAGTGGTGCCATAGCAATCACTTCATATTTGTAGAGAAAGCAGAACTAATTGGCAATATATTACTGTGAAAATTAATTTACAGTTTGCATTTTCTTTCCATTTACTGAAAGAGTAAGCTAATTAAGTAAACTTCTTTTAAAGACAAATGAGTATTTTTTCCAAGACACAGGCATAGAGATACTGCTAATAAGGGTAGATTCCTTTGATGTCAGGCCTCACGCTGCATAAACTTCATGGACCCATCATTAGTTCTTGTCATCTCTTAGGGTCTTTTGGCTTGGGGCCAAGCAATTGATATAGTAGAGAGCTTCCAGCTAAAATAACAGCCTCTGCATCTTTATCTTCCCATCCATCAGATTGTTGGTGGAAGATAGGACTAATTTGTCACTCTACTCACTTGGAAAAGTTTGATAAATGGCTTAATTAGACTTTTTTTTTTTTAAAGAAATCATATTTCTTGAGAACTATAGGTTGGGAAAACAATGGCTAAGGATTGAGTTAGAACAGGAAAATATTTTTGCTTCAGTAAAGACCAGAGGAAACATAACCATTGCGCAAGCATGAGATGTGGAAAGAGTGCAGTTAGTTGGTTGGAAGGACTTTCCAGAGAAACAAAGAAACCCAGCCACCCTAACACAGAATTGTCCTGTGAACTGTGCAATTACCCAAAAACTGCAGGCAGACCATATCTCTGTAGAAACATGAACCTGCAGAGTGCCATTTTAAATACGCTGCCCCCCAAATTAGAGTGCAGATAAGCCTTTGTGTGTAGATTTCTAAAATAGATAAAATGACACCATTTTACCTAAAAGAACATCTAAATATACAATTTTTTTCAATATTCCAGTGTGTCACCTATACTGAAGGAAGCGGAGGTTTTCAAGAGGCTTGTGTCTACACAAGTCTAGTGCCTACACCAGTCAAAGCAAGGAAAGAAGAGGGTCCTGTCCAAGGCCACATGCAATTATTCTCTTGATGAGTCAAGGACTGAGAAGTTCAATAACAGTTTCTGAATGTTCCTGCTCTGATTATGCTAAAGGTAAAAAGATATTTGACTTTTCTCCTTTTTGTTAGGTCATTTCATGGTTTGTGGTACCTGTGGATTAATGGAGATTAAAATCAGAGCATGTATTGCTTTTTGAGCTTTCAGTGAGAGAGAAGCCAGGTAAATTACTTCTCTTGACTGTTGTTTCAACCACCAAGTTTGTATAACTATCCCTCCACTTTGCATGTGTAATTATGACATGTATGCACAAGTATTCACACATGTGGATGTGTCTGTGACAACTGGTGAGTCATAGCAAGTTAGATATGTCTGGACTTGGTATTTATAATCATCTTTTTATGTAACCATTCCATTTGGATCACTGAGAAAATACATTTCTCCTTTCTCTGGTCTGACATAAATTAGCAAGGCAACAGACAAACTGCATCCTCCTTTTTATGATAAACTGTCCAGAAATTGGATGTAATTCAGAATTCATTTTAAAACTGCTTAACCTCTAGGCAGAAACTTATTTTACTAAGGAAAAGACAAATATTTTTCAATTAAAAAGATTTAGAATCCCTTTCTCTGTAGTACACTAATCTGAAATGACACTAAGGGGTAATAGGCTTGGTATTAGTGCTTCCCTAAGGAAATGACTTATCTTTTGCTCTAAATTAACTGTGTCTTTCTCACACATCCTAAAGCTGTCAGTTTGGGCTTTCTGTGTAAGGAAATTTCTTCTGATTTAAAGTTTCTGAGAAGAGAGGCAAAACAAATGTGTTTAAACAATAATGACCTCTTACACCCCAGTCTCTGCAAACCTTTCTGAAGTGGATAGCCATTAACATGAAATCATTAACACTCCTGGAAGGGTCATGGGGACAGGCTGTGGGAGTAGCCTTCGTGTGGGTTAAATCCTGGAAGAATCACAAGTGTAAAGGCCCAACAGCAAATGCCAGGATAAAGTGAAGATGCATTGGGATAACACAGAGGTTTGTGTAAGGGCAGCATTAAAGAGAGTTTTGCTGGCCAGGCTCTGGGCAACCGGTACAGTTACAACCAGAACTGATAATAGGTTACTGATCTCTCCTGACTCCTTTGTGGCCTCTCTGAGACCCCAAAATCACAATGCAAATGCTACATTGGAAGTGTTCTCTATGTCTGAAAGCCAACTTCACCAAAATGGGACCTTGGTGACTGAGTGCCAACAAGCACTGGCATACCTCTGGCAAGTCTTGTGAAGTGGGATGGTGCAACTCTACTGCTCATTGCCATTTTACGAGCAAGAGCTCCTTGCAAGCCATGTCAGGAGCATGAGCTCTTGAAATGTGGGTGCAGACACCTCACATTGATGTGGAGTTTAGTACCTTCCCTGCACCAGTTCGCAAACTGTGTGATGTGTAGTAAGTCATCAGAAGCTTTGCCTGAGCTACTGTTGCTTGCTCTTCATTGTTGCTTTCACCTGGGACTGTGGCAGGAGGGCCACGCTGACCCTGCAGCTCAGTAGATGTTGTTTGCTGAGCCAGTTTTGCACAAAATGGCTCATGCTATTCTGTGTCACTCTGTTATTGACATCAGTTGCCTTATACTAGTGTTTATAGATAAGAGCTTTGAGTTGGAGCTTGTTGTAGCTATGGGACATATAATAGGGAAAAATGATGTAAAAAAGCATCTTGTGACCATTTGATATTCCTGGCTATAGTTTACTTCTTTGTGCAATCTTTTTACTATCTTCTGTTATGAAGTCAAGACTGGTACCCTGTAAATATTTTCCACCTCAGGGAGCGATTCGACACACCCTGACTCACATGAACAGTGTGATGGTCATTGCTGGACCAGCTGTTAGGGGTGAAGCTATTCATGCACAGCTTTACAGGATCTGGTCCCAAGAGAGTAACTGCCCATATCGCTAGTGAACTGAAGATAAATTGTGCTTGCAGCTTCATATCTTCACTGGGAAATCTGATTTACCTAATTGCAGAATCTAAAAGTTCAGCAAAGTGGCTACACATTGGGACATGAAAAGTGCATTTACAGGATTATTTTTGCATTGAAGGGAAAATAAATCAAGCATTTTCTTCTGTATAAAGAAATGTCTTAGACATGAGGCAAAAAAGGAATATGACGATCCCTGTATTGCTGATTTGCAATTTTAAAGAAAGTCCATATATGCAACATGTTTTACTATATTTTAAAAATAAGAACTGTCAGATATGAAACTCACTAAGTCTAGAGTAATTCTTTTTGATTTAGAGCCAGTTGTGGATATTAATATTTTAAATTAATTCAATATGTTTTGAATTGCTTTGCCACTTAGTTTACTAGGAAACTAAAACCAGTTGTAACAAAACAGCCAGACTGGTTTTAAGTCAAACCAGTGTATAAGAACATGTAAAACTAATGGTGCACTTCAGACCATTAAAAAAGAAACTTCTGGACTATGTAAATGATAATAATTTCAATTTACCTGCATTAGAAACCAAAGTTAAAATTCTACAGCTACTTTGAAAAGAAAGATTATTTTCCACACTTCCGCCTCACCTGATGGTTTGCAATAAAAAAGTTTGAAGGAAACTCAAGGGTCAGAGGATGAGATTTCTACAGATATTGAGCATCTAGGACAACTGGCAAGAGTGAATTGTAACTAACTGGACATTCTGCAGCCAAGTCTTTTGTAAATTCTGACATACCTATAGTTTTTAGCCTGCTTAAATTTGTTATTGTATGGCATGGAAGCAAGCATGTTCCATATTAGCAAATAAGTGGTTATGGGAGGGAGAGTAGAGCTAGTGGAAGCCCTGACCGCAAAGTGGACGCACAGACCAGTAGAAAGCTTTAGGCATTTCCGTTATCACAGCTTTACTGTGTTGTAGGACTAGAACAGATCTGTGGCTGGAAGTAGTCTTTGATGTCTCATATGAATATGCAATAGTTAGTTGTATGTGTCTGTGAGACCTAACCTTGGCATGTTCAGTGATCTTGCAAGCAGTTGGTTCATTCTATAACTAGGTGGTCCTCGAGCATTTAGGAAGATGATTTCTTCAAGCTGCCAGGTGTCCTCTCTTTGTTTTATTATTCCTCCTAGTAGGTTACTATAAGTAGAATAGGCTCAGATTATATATTTATAGGTACATTTAATACCATTTGCAAAATGATTGTAAATCAATTTGCTTCTTTATACATATGGTCATATAACTTTAGAAGAACCTGTTACATGTAAGTAGAGATGAGTAGGTCATAACCTGTTAAAATTACTGTACAGAAGTCATATCTAGCATTCAGAAATTAAATGAAGCATACTTCTATTATTTTACCTTACAGTAAAGATACATTGAATTTAATTAAAATAAAATTCTTAATTGTTTTATTAAGAGCCTGAGCTGAAATATGTACTCCTTAACTTTTCATAAAATGCTTGGAAAACAGACCTTTCAGTTAGGGTTTCCAAAATGATGCCTTCGTTTTTATTCAGTTGAAAAGTTTAGACTCAACAGAGGACAAACAGAAGCAAGAGGCCAGATTTATTGAAGCATAAAAACCTGCACAAATGGATCCCAGGTGGAGTTCAGTCATGAGTAAAGACTTCAGGATTTGGTACAGTGATGACCTGCAGATTGCATAGCTATAGACTAAGTTCACTTCTGGAAAGAGTAGGTGGAATCTATCACAGTAATGACCCTTTCCCTGAAATGAAGAAAATTGCCAACCTCCTACATTCTCATGGCACAATAATTTTGAATACCAGTTTTAGTTATGGGGAGCTCTAGTGTTGGGATTTGTCAAATACAAGGGAATTTTGTTTAAGTAAATGTGTATTATTAATGGTTTGGTCATTTGGGTGATAGCTATTTTCAGAAGGAAGAGAAATAACACAATTAGGGAAGGTCTTCATTGTCTTGTCTCTCTAATGAATTTAACAGTAACAGATCTTCTAGTTCCTCTGGCCTACTATACCAACTGAGGTAATTGCTGCTGGAAGTTTTTGGTCCATTACATGTTACAGTGAAGTAAATTAACTACATTTTCTTTTCAATACAGATGTCTGTTACTCCTGGACTCACTAAGAAGGTAAGAGGAAAACACAGTAATGACTGGATATAAAACCAAGAGCAGGGACATAAAGCAGAGAATAAGTATGTGTATAAACTTCAAAATGGTTTATATATGTTTGCTTTGATCTTTAAATGTAAATCTAATGCTTAGCGCAAGTTAGTAATTTTTTACCAGAATGAGATTTTCCTTTCACTCTAGCATCAAACTTGAGGTAATGATAGCAGCATGAAAAATAGCTTCTAAGTTGTTAATGCTTTGGACTTTTTTGGCTTTTCTTTGCCTGTAGAACCAGAAATGAATGCATTATCCTTTCAAATTGCTTTGATAAATCTCATTCCCTTTAGGATTAAACATTCCCAAACATTTTTATGCCTCACTGAGCAATTTCAAACAAACTGAAATTAATTCTTTAGCTCAAAATTTATACTCGTGAGACCTAATTCCCCTTGCCTCTAGCATTATTCTAGTCATGTTCATTTGTGCAAAGTGACCATAATGTTACTATTCTGATGTCTTTGTGCACTTAAAGAGGTACAGAGGTCTTGCGTGGCACTGAGCAGTGGGAAACAAGACCCAGAGTTTGATTCTGCAGTGTCCTATGGGGGCAAGTGGAATGGTTAGATGTCAAACATCAATTTTAGATGCAAACCCAGGACACTTCTGTGCTTTATGTGAGTGCAAATGCAGGCTTAATCACTAGGTACTAGCTACTCTGTCATTTAGCATGTCTCCACTGAATTCAGGCTAAGATGAACACACATATAGACAAGAGTTTGTGCCTCATAAATACTCATACACAAATATTTGCAAAATACTTACTGGCATAACATGACTCAGCTTCCTTGAAATAATTGAGCCACCTGATTTATACCATTAATTTTAGTTCACTGTGCTGAAAACACCTGGTAGCTCACTCTCCAGGGCAGCCAAGGGATCAGGGCCAGCCAGCATGGGTTTATGAAAGGGAGGTCCTGCTTAACCAACCTGACCTCTTTCTGTGACCATGTGACCCACCTTCTGGATGGGGGGAAAGCTGTGGATGTTGTCTACCTGGACTCTGGTAAGGCTTTGACACCATCCCCCACAGCATTCTCCTGGAGAAGCTGGCAAATCCTGATATAGACAAGTGTACTCTTCACTGGGTAAAAAGCTGGCTGGATGGCCATGCCCAGAGAGTTTTGATTAATGGGGCAAGATCTTGTTGGTGGCCAGTCAACAGTGGTGTCGCTCAGGGCTCGGTTTTGGGGCCAGTTTTGTTTAATATCTTTATTAATGATCTGGATGAGGGGAATAAGTGCACCCTCAGTAAGTTTGCAGATGACGCCAAACTAGGTGGGAGTGTTGATCTGCTTGGGGATAGGAAGGCTCTACAGAGGGACCTGGACAGGTTGGATCAATGGACCAAGGCCAATTGTATGAGGTTCAATAAGGCCAAGTGCTGGGTCCTGCATTTTGGTCACAACAACCCCAGGCAACTCTACAGGCTTGGGGAACAATGGTTGGAAAGCTGCCCAGCAGAAAAGGGGTGAGGGGTCTAGAGTCCTGTGAGAAGAGGCTGAGGGAACTGGGCAGGTTTAGTTTGGAGAAGAGGAGGATGAGGGCAGATCTCATTGCCCCCTACAACTACCTGAAAGGAGGTTGTAGAGAAGTGGGTATTGGCCTCTTCTCCCAAGTGAATAATGACAGGACCAGAGGAAATGGTCTGAGGTTGCAGCAGGGGAGGTTCAGATTAGATATTAGGAAGAATTACTTTACTGAAAGAGTGGTCAGGCACTGGAATAGCCTGCCCAGGGAGGTGGTTGAGTCACCATCTCTGGAGGCATTTAAAAAAACGTGTAGGTGTGGCACTTCAGGGCATGCTCTAGTGGCCAATATTGTAGGTGGTTTTGGTGTGTGTATGGTTAGACTCAATGATCTTAGAGGTCCTTTCCAACCATGATGATTCTGTTATTCTGTTCACAAGAATGTGATATAGAACTCAGAAATTTGTGTAGTATTTTCTGCTGGAAAGGTACCACACTGAAAATAATATCACACTTAAAACAATACAAACCTCTACCAGAGTGCTGCAGATCCACACAGTCATGTTTTCGTTTGGTATTATGGATGTGCTGGGTGCCACTCAACTTTGCTGTTGTGCATTTATTTATGTTCATGTGGACAGAGCTGATCTAGATAGACAGAATAGCATGTGCTGCTGGTCATCCACACATGCTGCAAGTGTCTGCTACCATCCCAGCATGTGGTGGGAATCCTTTAGTCTAACTGGTTTGCTCATTTTCAGCCTCCAGACAGGGGCTCCAGAGGTAGAGAAGTGTATGGCAAAGAGCCAAGGGGGACGACTTCTGCTGTCCACCTTGGCACCGCTCTGTGGGGCAACTTCTGGCCAAGGTGCTTGTGGGGAGCTGGCTTGTCCAGACTGCCTTTGGAGGGGGACCTGAAAAAGCTGAGCATGTCTTCATTGCACACTAACATAGGCCTCCTGTGAATTGATCTGAGCAGTTGACGGGCAGCCAATGAATTTGGGTTGGGAAAAAGCTGTTTTAGAAGGTAACATGGCCACAGCTGATCAGGCTTTGTAGTGGCTTCCCAGTGGTGACCTCCATTTCTAGCTCCTTGGAAGGATATCTTAAGGAGCCACAATCCTTTTGGTTGTCTGGCAAAATAATTTTCTAAGATGGGTGAGATCAAAACCCAAGAATTTTTGTCAACAGATGAGGTTTTATATTATGAGAGTGTACTGTGAGATGGCTTACCTGCAGCCATTCTCCATTTTTCCTGTTTGCTTTTCTAACAGCCTACTATATCTGTACTCTATATTTACACAAGGAACATACCAATAAACAGCTCATATACAGTACTCAATATTTGTATGGTAGCTTATAGAAGGTATGTAACCGAAAAAGTGCATAAAGGTGATATAGACATGATAGAAGGTGAATTCTCTTCCCAGAAAATCTCTCTAAAGAAATCAGTGTTCAGGAAGAAGGAAGGAATGATCCATCCCAGCTCAGGCAGAGTCTGAACCACCTATCTATATTCGTTCAATAATTCATGTTTTCATGTTTAATCTTAATTATATGGCCTAGTGATGTAGTGGTACTTGAATGAGTGAGATGGCACACCAGATAATATGAAAACAATAGTCAAATGAACGAATAGGAAAACACAATTTGTGCTTCGGATTATAACTATTTTAGAATTAATGGGACTTTAAAAAAGGCTGTCTGCCTTTTTCTTCATGTGTGGTATGTCATATAAATGGACAATGAGTTCTCTAGTTCAGGAGCAAGGCTTTATATCTGATATAGTGCAGTTCTGAACTACTGAGGTGTAAAAAACAATAGTCTACAGTGAGATACATCTAATTTGTCTTTTACTTTGCATTTGACCTGATGCTTGGCTGCTAAACAGTCATCCTATAATTGGAGTTATAAAATTACACTCTCATTTCCTTTAGTGACAGGGAAACAGCTAAAGGAAGTCTCTGCCATACTCAGTTTAATTTAGATGATCATCCAAATGCACAGATGTTTATTCCAATCTCCTCTAGAAAAGGAAGTGGGGCTCTCCCAATCACTCTGCTCTGTCATTTCCAGTGCTCCGGACAGAGCAGGATCCATGCAAAAATGCTCTCCTTTGCACTAAAGTATTGCTAAACTGTTGGTATTAACTCAGCTCCAGTAAGGAGTGAAAAAATGGGGAAAATATTTTAAAGTGGTCTGCAACATTATTTTTTTTCAAAGTAGCTTAATTTTAGTATTAAACTTAAAGTTTACGTTATCTGCTAGTCTATTCAAATTGATATACGTATTTCTGACTCACATGTATTTTTGCTTATTATGGATCTAGTTAAATCTGGAAGCAGATAAATATAAATCCAAATGAAATTAGACATTCAACATAGTATTAAACTGTAATGCTTTCATATATTGGCTTCCTATTGGATTTCATGTCGTAAGTTTAGGATTTGCCAGTGTCATTATGTTTATACTTAAGAGTTATGCCCTGCTATTGGTCCTTTTCACTCCTTATAAATTCAATCATATTCCTATTACATCTACTGAATGCATTATGTATTAAAAATTGACCTCCTAAACCTTTCCAGATAAAAACCAACCAACCAAAACAAACTAATAGCAAGTAAATGCGATTTCAATAGCAGTGGTTTTATGGCAATTTAATTCTGCTGAGTTCAGAATTATACCTTTGGTATCATTGTCCTTTACAAAACAAACCAACCATCAAACAAACAAACAAACAAAACCCACACAAATAAGAATAAAAGAGCTATAAGGAACTGCTATCATTTATATGAAGAGATATTCCACTGCCAGAAAAACTCTTTCTCACTAACCAGTTCAGGCATCTCTAAAACACTGAGAACTGAACAAAATGGTTATTTTAGGAAAACAAAGGTACTCAGGGACTTTGGAAAATGATGGACCTCTGTTATTACTCTGGGAGTTTCTGTACATAAGCAAAGGATTTCTCCTATTCTTCCCAAATATTTATATTTACTTTCAGTGTGTACGCTATCCCTTTTTTTATCGTTTTTTGCAAAATTTGTTATCCTTTTTTAAAATTTCTTTCTACAATGTCTGCACAACTCTCTTGAATTTTTACAAGATTATAAAACAGATAACATTCAAAATTCACTTTGATATTGGGCATGCAAACTGACTGCAGAAAAGGTACTGTGATTATTAATTAAAGAAGAGACATTGTATCTAACATCGATTCTAATATTTAATTGTAGAGGAGAGACTAATTTAAAGAAAATACTAACCAAGTTTTAAAGTTCAGCAAAAGCAAACTTTACAGTTAAGAACAAACAAGCTGTGAAAGCTCCGTATCTAAAATGGTTCAAGTGTCCTTTAAGCAACTTTGGCCTGATGCCAACATATATCCACCGCTATATTTTAACAGTATTTTGGGGGGGAAAAAAAAAAAGAAAAAAAGAAAATCACCATTTGGGAGCTATATTTCCTCAGGTAACATTGGTAAAACACAAAAAATTCCTCCTGTGTAAGCCAATGTAAGCTTATGAAATCTGTACACTTCTATGAAGCATTCATGAAAATGTGATGGTGTTGGACTCGGCCTGCAAAGGCCTTTCTGTGGTGAATGCCAGAATAAGTACCATATACAG
This sequence comes from Nycticryphes semicollaris, assembly GCA_013400055.1. Taxonomy (NCBI): domain Eukaryota; kingdom Metazoa; phylum Chordata; class Aves; order Charadriiformes; family Rostratulidae; genus Nycticryphes; species Nycticryphes semicollaris. The sequence goes on from VXBJ01005001.1 coordinate 1,112,252, forward strand.
GATACATTTTTAATATTGATGAAAATGGAAAAAATAAGCTCAGCCAAATTTGTGCTCCAAGCTTGGACTGCGAACACTGACAAACTCTTTCAGCTATGTCTGCTGAGGACGATGGGCAGTTCAAGAAGTGTACAGTCTATCAATGGCTCCTATGTGCCTCTTACTGCTCTTGTACCTGAATGTCCCACAGTCACCTTTCGAACTCTTCTGTGTGGTAAGGAGTGATAAAATTTCAGTTTAAGGGAAAAAACTGAGTTTCAAATATACCAGCACTGTCCTCCCTGGTGGTGGAGGGGGCACCACCAAGGAGAGGGTCATTCCACCCACAGCCCTGGTTTCTCTTTCTTTTCCTCTCGCTCCCCACTGAAAGTAGAGAGAGATGGAATGGTAGGTTAAACCAGGTGCCTCTCTTATAGATGGTTAAATTAGGAAAAACCTTATCTGACTTCCCCAGCAAGGTACATAATGGTTAGCTGGGGCAGTGGCTAACTATTCCATCCACTGGTATCCTAATTAGAGATATAATAATGATGTGTTTTGTCTTGGTGTATGAGTATGGAGGAAAAAGCCAAAGAAAATTAGGTTCAGTTGACCCAAAGATGTTGTTCTTTGTGTGTGATTGTTTGGTATTTTTAACCTGTTGACAAATCAGTATGTTCTTATTGTCCTGGAATATTATTCTCAAGCAGTCTAACTTTTGAAAATTAGGAGTTGTTTACCTCTTTCTATCTTCTAGGTGTTTAATTTAGTTACGTTCCAGTTCGTAAATACGTTCCTCTCTAGAGTTGTTTTCTTCATTAATTATATAAGAAGAAAAGAAATCCTTCAGCTCGAATCTAAACACCCTCCCTCAATATAGCTTCTCTTGTGGGCAAAGGCACCACTCGTGCAAGAGAAGTAATGAATGCTTCTGTGATCTTGACCGTAGAACTAGCTATATCTCACACTGATGAAGTGCCTTGAGAAAACAATAGCACAGGCTGGCACATGTATCATAATATATTAAATTAATATACCCAGGATAAATAGCTAAAAATGCCACTATGTGTTAAATTAATGTATCACCAGTGAAGGACTGCAATTCCCACCTCCTTGAATTTCAGCAAAGAACTTCGGTTTTCCTGAAGGGCCTCTCTTTTACTAGGGGAGCAACTAAGATTGATAAAAAAGCAAGCAAAACCACAAGTCTAATGGTGCCAGGCTGCAGGCTGAATCTACTGTATGTGATTCCGACAGCCGCAAACAGCCAGTGAGCAATTACCATTCACGATGGCAAGGCACCTCCAGGGTGTGCTAGGTCTGCTGAGATAATTTATCAGCTCCATGTTGAAAAATTCTTCACTGTTACTGAAATGCATAGTTTGCTCTGCTTCCCTAAAATGCAGAAGCAGCCCTTAATATGGGGAGAGCAGCACTAAAATCTGTCTTTGCTGTTTTGTCTGAGTAATAACATGCACTGAGCACATAATGCTCAGTATTATGCACTGAGAACATAATACAAAGAAGATTATATGTCATGCAACAAAATTAATAAAAAAACCTCATACAAAATTCTTACAGTGTGTAACAGGTTTCCATTCATATAAATGCATATATATTAGTTGTTCTTACAAATGATGCTAATGTGTGGCATGGTAACATGCAGTGACTACTCATGCACCTGAGCAGCAGACCTCTGCAGGGATTTTGCTGATTATCCCCAACAGCATGGTCAGGGGGGCTGAACATGACAAGGGCTGTGCTGGAGAGGGAAACAAGGTCTGTTATGAGGAAATGATCATTTTCACTAACATACCACATCTGAATACTTTGAACCTGGTAGTATTACTCTGATGCAGAATACATGGCTCTTCTTTTGTACAGTCTTGTGCTCTTAAACCCACATTGTATTCCATACGTGCGTACATATATAACTGCTACAAGATTTTATACTGAGTTTCCAAGTTTTATAGGATAAAAGCCCAGTCTGTATATTGCAAGCTCCATATGGAGTTCGTATGAGGATGCTGCAAGCAATACAAAACACGCAGAGGTTTGGTAGTTAAGCAAAATTAAATCTTAACTATCTTTTTTGCAGAATGAACTTTCCTATTACTGCTGAAATTGCTAGCCGGGCTGCCAGGCACACCACCTCCGAGGAACACAAATTCCTTAGGTCTCTGCTGCTGCTTCATTTATTTTTGGCCTAACAGACCGAATGGAGCCTGGCCTGCAAAGTTATCATTATACTGTCAATATAAATATAATTACATTTTCTCTCGCAATGGAATTAGTGCCACTAGGAAACAAAATCATTTTAGGTTTCTCCTGCTGCATTTGTATCAGCTTGGGGTCAAACTGGCAAGCAGAGAAATTTGGCCTTTGTGCTCAAATAATGTGATGCTATGCTTTTCATTTCAAGAAGAAATTACTACTAGTGGGATTTATGCCACAGGAAAGAATTTTTGTTGCTGAAGTTTTTGGTTGTTCAGGCTGCTTTGTCTCATTGCGTAAAAGTAGTTATTTGCATGACTTTGCATACATAGAGAGCTAGAGATGTGTGTGTGTGTTGGATTGGGATGTTTTTTGGAGAAATTTAATGTGGGAGAGGTTATGATGATGTGATTCATTAAGATGAGTGCAATTTTTATGGAAAAGATGATGAGCCTCCCAGTATCTATTCCCTGTATCCCAGAGCACACTCATTTTCTAAGACTCGAGGTGGATGAGGAATCTCAGCTGACAGCTCAGCCATTTTCCCCTACTCTGACATACCTTTCTAGACTACTCTGAATACAGACTGTTCCATCTCTGCTAGGAGCAATCAGTAGTAATCCCTGGATGCTGCTCCCTGCGTCTCCTTATTGGTGACCTAGACAGATTTGTGCTAAAGATTTCCTGGCAGGCCGCGTGCCCATGTTTTTCCTAGTGAAAGCAAGGACTGGGGATAGGAAAGGGGAAGGGCTTGGTTAACCATAGATTTGTATGCTCTGTTTTAGTGTACAAGTCAATTGGGAAATAGATGAATCACTGCAGATTCCTGGAGTGTTTCTTGTGCATCAGGAGAATTGCTTTTCCCTTAGTATCACAGAAAATATAGTATTAACTTAGAATGATGGTGAAGAGATAATTCTCCATATTTAAAATTGTACCTCCTATGCCAATGTTGCAGTGGACTAAACTGTTCTCAAGAATGTTTTCAAATGATAAACAATCAACAAACTGAAGCTAAATTTCCTTACACATATCCATAAGTGTCTTTCAAAATTATACTGCATGGTAAGTGTTTCAACTGCTGCTTTGGCATTGCCCAACTGCAGTGATTTAGAGCAAAGCCTTACCTGCACTTCAACAAAAGCATGGGAAACTTTGTGCTCAGTTTTGTCTGGCCAGATGGATTCTGAGTGCAAATCATGCCCATATACCGCCCTTATTCAGTGATAAGGGTACAAAGAGTGTGAGGGGAGGTTGGCATTTTAATTCAGATCAGAAGCGCACTTCTAAAGCAATTATCCTGACTTCTCACACTTACTGTGTTTTTTCTTGCACCGCAGGTCAGAGCATATGGACCGGACTTTTGAGTGAAACCAACATCAGGGACCAGACTGAAGACCCGAACCATGTGTACACTATGGATGTGGTGTCCTCGTTACCATCTGAGATCTGGTCCATGTAGATACAACCATCTGATGTCCAGAATCCATCAGCGGGTAAAAAAATGATTATTGCATTACAGTCTGTTGGTTTTATTTCTAAAGTAGTTTCAAATTAGCACTGGAAACCCTGAAGTAGTGTAATGTTTATCCCAAATGAATTATTATCATGATTTAAACTTAATGCTTTCAAATCCTTAGCACAGGGCTTTTTTTCCTCTTCAGCCAAAGAAGCAACTCTGCTTTTGAGACTCTGCTAGCATATGCATGCTAAAAAAAACCCCAGAAATCTCTTTTCCACTATGACTTTCATGCCAAATATGCTTATTTACTCCTAGGTAGAATGAATCTTGGCTTTAATTACTTTAATAGTAATTACATGCTTTTAATCTATGGTTCAGTGATTTATTAGTTACAGCTGCTGTGGGCAAAATACACATAGGCTGGGGGAAACACGTCCCTTTGTAGAAGGCCGCTGTAGGTTCCTTTTTAAATTCTACCAAGCTTTATGATTTAAGGCCTGAGTAGTTTATAGGCTTTGAACAAATGAGCACATTTCAGTCTTTAGGGACATGATTGCCATCTCATTGTTAGGTACATAGCACTCCCATTGTTACTCTAACCACTCCAGATGTTAAAAAAAAAAAAAAAAAAAAAAAAAAAAATCTTGAATGTAAAGCCCAAAAATTTGTCAGAGAAACAGAGAAAACTTAAGATCATATACTTTCAGATAAGATTGTGTTCAAACATTCTGTATTGTTTCTAATTTTCCTCTTGTTTTTCTGTCACTGCTATGAAAATTGCAAGTGGGTAGCATTCCAAAAAATCAGAACAGGATAAATTAATTCACAAGTTTTTTAGGTATCTGGATTTAAATTTTTAGTTGGACTGATTTCTAGTATGGAAAAATTGTACACTTGTATCACTCTTCCCTTCTGAGCATCTGAAAATGACAGCATTAAAGAATTAGTCCCCAGAGCGTTATTATCCACTTCCAACTGATGGGGTACAAAGAGGCTTGCTGACTTCTTCAATACACTGTGGTAAAGCTGGGAAAGGAACCCAGATGTCCTGGTTCCTCATCCTGTCCCTGAACCACAAACCACACGTCCTTGCCTTATTAGCGACAATCACAGCACATGAAAACAGACTATTTATATCTAAATATTTCATCTGTTCTCACTCATTATTCCCTAACTCACCAATGTAATTATGTTGGCAAGGCGACAATATCTTTTTCCCAGTAAGAGCAAACAGATTGTTAGGTTTTCTGCTGAGATACAAGCTGCAGAAGAAGAGTTCCCAAATAACTAAGATCCAAAGGACTGTGTTTTCATGGAAACATCCTTAGTAATGCAGCAATGGGAGATAAATTTCTTCCTTGGTTGACTCTGACAGCTGTCTTAAAAGCACTGATAAAGAAAGCTTAACATTGTAAAGAAAGTTGACCCAGAACGGGTAAAGCCAAAGAGATATTAAAAAACCCAAAACACAACAACAAACCAAGAAAAGGGGCTTTGGAATGTTTTTCCAGCCAGTTCAATTCCTGCTCAATATTCCCTAAGACAGTGCAGGGGATGAGCCCACCCCATCTGCAAATCCCAAGCCCCTCTCCTGGAGCAAGTTCCCTGCTTGGAACCTTCAAGGCCAGGCAAGTGTGAAAAACTCATGAGGTGGCAATGGGCAGGGCTCAGGGGCACTGGAGATTTCGGCCAGGTGTCACAGCTCTGTTCCCATCACTCCTGCACCACTGGGAACGCTACAGCCGCACATCTGGAGACAACTTGCCGTGGAAAGGCTCGTGAGCCTGCAAATGAGAGACGGGATCGCTACAAAGTACAGGAATCCCAAAGTGATAATGGGATTGAAACAAGCAGGGTATTTAGCTGACAGCTTTAGCTGAGTAAAGCAAATAGAGGCTTTTTAGCTTGGTAAAACAAATAGAGCCTTGCTAGCTGTTTGGTATCTGATAAGCTGGATGTTTCATTTATACAAACAAGGAAGAAAATAGAGGAGGCTATAGGAACAAAAGGTTGCAGGGTTGAAGTTGTTCAGGTGATTCATAGTGAGAAGAACAAAATGATAAGGGTAAGCTAACAGACATAAAGAAATGTAATTTTTCCACGCCAATACAAACCTAGTAAATTGTATTAATTTCAGAGATTTGCTGTAAGGTTATAACCAGATGTATTTCTAAGTCCTTTCCAAACACATTATCCATAATACTGTGTAAAAGTTAGTCAAGCAATACTTAACAGTTCTCAGAGTTTGCATAACAAGCAACTTTGGATAGAAAATTAGGAAGATTTGTGCAAAATAAATCTCACGTGTGCATTTCATAAATATTATTACAAATTGACTACGCAGTTATATATTCTCCAAATAGCAAAAATCATGCTTGTTATGGTAAAATACTTGCTTCCATATATGGGGAATAATGATGCATCCTGGGCAAAACACAAAAGTCATTGAGAATTTTGCTACTGAAGTCAGTGACACCACATTTCACTCTATATAAGGTAAGGACTTCTCGGCTCTTGACGCTGCTTGGGATGCCTCATCCTGGGACTGAAGTGGCAGCTACAATCTGTCTCCCAGATGCAGACATCTTAACATTGTACTATTTATATGCCGTGTGTACAATCCTTTTTATTTTTCAGTGACATGCAGAACCATGGTTGCATTTGTTGGTGTGTAGACAACATACACACTAGTTCTTCTCAATAGGATACTGGAGTTTATCACCATAAAACTTTAGGTTGCTAATTCCAAGCAGACTCAGAGCAAAGGCTGAGAATACAGCACTGATTCGCAAAGCTCGGGTTTCAAAAATGATCACAAATTAATGGGAATATTTTGGCTGCAACTTTTAGTCTGCTGACCATGTGCTCCCAAATGTAACCCTAAAAAATCTCCCCAGTAGTGGAACACAACCAGTTGTATTTGAGAATATTGGAGGGAGAATGTGGCTAAAGAGTTGTTGTGTTTTTTTCTTGTCCAATGTTAAGTGACTCAGTACAACCCTAGTACAATTCTGAAGCCCTCCCTTGTTTAACACTGCAAGTGAAATGGGCACCATAACCTCTGCATGGCCCTGGAGCTGCATAGGAATTATTTCCTGCTCTCTGCAAAGGAAGATGCTTTCAGATTTTGTTAAATGATAACAAATAAGGAAAAGGAGGCCTCCCCTAGTTCTAGCAATTCTATCCCTCCCACCGGGCTTTCCTAGAGGTGGCAGAGTTGAAACTCCCAGGTTTTATTTTCAGAACATGATCATTTCTCATTTTGATATTTTAAAGTAAACAATCCTTGGTTCCCATGTATTATTAAAGTAGAGAGAAGTGGGTATCCAGTGCATACATAATCAAACATCCAGCCTGCACCAGAAAACCTTCTCAAATCACTTGAGAAATTTCCCTATTGCTATTGTTATCATTCTCCATTCACTTCCTCCAATTATTTAACACTTCAGACATGTTTACCCCACAGCTGTGGGGTGAGGCAAGCAAGAGCTGTGTTCCTTCAAGCTCCCTCAGACAGTGCTTGACCACAGGAGAGGAGAGGTAGCTGCACAGATGTTGCTGGTATCACGTTAATATAGAAATAACCTGTTGAAAGTAGATTTGTTTTCAAACCTTTCAGGGAGCAAATATCAGTTTCAGAGAGAGGAATTAATGATTTTTAACCTGCCTATCATGCTCTTTCACTGCCAGCATGTAAAATCATTATTGGTGTTTCAAAGCTGTAAGTAGTAGCGTGGAGGATATTTTTGTTACTGCCAAAACATTTACATGAAACTGCTATTCAGATCAAATTATCTTGAAACTGCAAAGCGTGCATGGATTCCAAATTATTCAACTTGGAGAGATTGTTGCATATTGAAATTATACAGCAGAAACCAGCAAAACACCACTATTGCTTCAGATTCATAAGAACAGGAAAAATATAGCTCTTAAAAGAATTCTCCTTAAATGCACTACTGTAATAGATATAGGATTTGGCTATATTTAAACCAGTATTTTGCTATTGGAAAAACCTCGCTTTTCAGTCTACCAGGCAGATTGTTTTTTTCTGACTGTTGTTTCCACCACGCTTTAAACATGACCAGCACTGTTCAAAGAGAACAGTGGCGTGGAAGGGACGGAAACTGAAGCACAGAAGGTAAAGAGCTATGAATTTTTGTGAAATGACAGACTGAAAACGTAAATTCAAGCGGTGCAGTAAAATGTCAGAGCTGATCAGTGCTGGTATGATCTTATTAACTGCTCTATTTTATTTCTTTACATAACATTTATTTTTCAGCAACACACCAGTTATGGAAAAGACTCAACAATAACATCAAAAAGAGGAGCGAGTGATACTGTGAATTTCAAGTCTTTGATGAACATCATTCAAGGTATTTCGATGTGTTTTGCTTTGCATAATATTCTAAATAGCGTTACTGCTGCTTTTCTATAAGAATTCTGTGTTGCAATGAAAGAATTATGTGGCCACATTAAAGATGTCCCAAAGAATATCGTGGCTTCCTGAAAGAACTATAAAGGTAGGTTTGCAAGAAGTGCGGGAAGGGGCTGTCTAATTTGCAACAGAGGTCAGGGGTCATGTCTCTCTGGCAAAGAGGGGATGGGCAGACAAAAACCCTCTATGCAGACAAAGCTTAAAGTGATACACCAGAAACTTCTAACTCTGCTGTCAGAAAAGAGTTGAAAAAGAAGAATGAGGGCTGTAGAAAGAGTTCACCAATGACGATTATTGAGTGTGGCACTGGAGTGGTGTTCTTTGCCCTTTCAGTCACTGGTAATTGGAGACTGACATCTAACATTTGTGTGCTTTTTTCCATGCAAGTTTGTAGTTGATTTGTTTTCATTCCTTCAGTGAAATATCCTGAAAAGCAACAAGAAAGCAATAGGATAAGACAGATTCCCTAGATATCACAAGGTTTTTTTCTGTAACAGGAAATATGTGCTCTTTCAATAGGGTATGTTTTATTGTGACAAAATCATAGTGATTTCAGAATCAAATTGATAAATAATATTCTGTGCTGCTGACTGTCCTGCATATAAGTAGAGTTGTAGATAAGGCATCCTGTCTAGAAGAATCTGATATGCTTCTCTGGGAAAGGGAAAAGAAATTAAAGAAATAACCATATTGGGAGGAATGAAATACTAATGATCTCTTCAGAGGCTTTACTTTTTCCACTTCTTCTTTTAATATGAATGTAATGGCCACTACGTAAATAGAATATGATGAATGTCTACGAGCATATGCGGTGCACACGTTTCAAAACAATCTATAATGCCTACTCTCTGTCACATTCAGACGAAGTGTTTTTTCCTTAGTAGAACTAAGGATTAAGGTTTGGATGTCTTGGAAGAAAAAAAACCCAAACACTTCCCCTTCAGTTTTGCAAGATCAGACCAATTATTACGTCATTAGTGATTAAATTCTTTCTCCAGACTTAGCAAACAGAAGCAACGAGTGATGCTACAAAACACAGGACAGCATGGCACTGGCTTTTTAAAATGTATACAAGTTTCTTCTAATAAAATCCTTCTATCATGCAGGTTGGACAAAAATTACTGCAAACCCATGATTTTTATGAGAAAAGGTCTAAAGCTGAAATAGCCCTTTAAAAACAGAGATTGTCTTGTAACCTGGGATTTCCTTCATAACTTTCAAATTCAATTCTTTTTGAACAGGCTTGGCTTCTCTAATGCCAAACACTTTTTGGAAGAATTCATAGTCAGTTTCTACGAATTCCATGATTTTTTCATTAACTGAAGAGATGTTCATCTCCTCAAACACAGGTACAAAATACACATACGCAATGCCAATTATGTGAGAATGCTTGAAATAGCATTGAAGGAGCAGAGCGCTACATCACACCTCTCCATCTGAAGTACTTCTGATGTGGCATGTTTGGCAAAACTCCCAAAGTCACCCAGGAGAAGAGGAGCACAAGGTTTCCCACATCATCTCCTTTCTTACAAACTCTTGTGGGTCCTGGAGGAAGAGTTAGCTCTTCATTCTTCACCTTAAAGAAAAAGAAATCTAAACTATTGGTTCTGATTCTGCAGGACATTTCAGCATCTAGTTTAAAGCATCAGATGAGCTCCACTGTGTACAGAAAGTCTGAATGACACAGGAACATATGTAAATATTCTGATGAATGAGGCTTCAAGTTGTATTTGGGAAAACATGTAGTTAGATAAAAATGGAATACAGTAATTCCTTTTTTTCCTTCTTTTTTCAACAGTGTTTAGCTACATTTTTCTTAGAGTATGGCTGTGTGAAAAGCTGCACTATTGTAGATAAAAATATATATATGTGGTAGATTAAAGATTTGGAAATTAACTTCTCAAGGGACCTCTTCTAGTCTAGGCTCTATTGGCATATCCTGCCAATTTGTTTGTCTGGTCTCCCAGTGAACATAACATTTGATACTGTAGGCAATGTAAAGATCTTTGATAAGCCTGTTACTTCCTGCACTACTCTGTTCACAATGAACTTTTTAAAATACAATTTAGAGTTTTCAGCTTTCCATTCATGAAGAGTGGAGATCATCCAGAGAAAGGAATTACCCTTCAGAGAAGAGTAAATATGTGTCTTATGCTTGCTGTTCTCTGGCAACATCAGGATGCAACATCAGCTAATGAAAAGCTCTGTAGAAATAAGGTGTTTACATCCAGAGCAGACAGGCAGCATTTGCAAAGTCACAGGATGGACCCAACAACCATGGCCCTGGCTACTGAAGGATGATACAAAAAAAAAAAAAAAAATAAAAGGAAGGAAGGAAGGAAGAAAGAAAGAAAGAAGACAGACACTAGTATATTTGGAGGTCACATAAATGTACTGATGCAGGAGCTCATCTTGAATCTGTGTTGATCTATGTATCTATGGTATGTGGCATTATTGGAGAGGTCCTTGACACCTTTCAAGTGGAAGCATGGCAAGAGGTTGTGCCTCCTTGTGTGTTAAGTGACGATTTAAAGACAGGCTTTTTACCAGTGACTTGTTTTTTTCCCCTCAAAAAAAATGAAATTCTTTAAAAACTGATATCTTTGTCAAACTGCACTGTTTTCACAAAAGGATTATTTCTACCCTTTCTATACTTAAAAAATTCCTTCGATCTTACTAAACCATTTTCCATAAACGCATTGGTAAAAATGTGATCTTTAAATGTTATGGGATACTTCCTCAAAACTGCTGTACTAGAAGGTGCAGAGTAATCCTGCATCAATTCCTAATGAGTTACAATGCCTTGCTTTTACTTCCAAAAGTTAAAACTGGCCAAGTCCTAAGTCCCTGAAGAGACAGTAGATCAATAAATATCTCAAGAATGTCTAATATCCTGAAATCTATCAGGTTCCAGGGCATAACTCAGTGCCATCTTCTCTGCATTGTCCCCGTTTTTAATTTTTTCACCATATGCCTTCGTTCCATGGTAGAGTATTCTCAACCATAAAACCTCCTGTTAAAACAAGGCATCTTTTGAGTCATTAGTTCTGTGCTGAGATCCTCTCATCGAAGTTACCCTTTACATGGTGAATACATACTGCTGAACTGGTAGGATTTGATTGTGATCTTGCTCAGTCTTCATCCTTTCGTAGGTATTTACACTAGTACCAACAAACTGGAGTCTTCTGGATATGGACTGCTGGAGACAAAGCTGAACATAAGAAATAAAAGGCATTTCCACCAGAAAGATTCCAGAAACAAAGCTGATCTTCAGGGGGTGATGTTACTTCTTGGTACTTCTTGCAGTGCCTTTATTGCTTTTGGTTAAGCACACAATGCATCTGGATAATTAAGCAACAGGCTTAATGTGGGACAAAAGGCACATGTGGCTTTTTTGCTGGTTTTAATTTTCTTCTTTCTAGTTATTACCGGGCCCACTCTAGTGGCAACAACTAGTCATGAAGACTTGTACTCCAATTTTCCCATTTTAGATTAATTTGTAAAATCCATATTGTAAAATCCATATTTTACTGCAGATAAAGCATACTTTTTCTCTAAATGCCTTCATTAGTCCAGATATTTTGGTTTGAAAAAAGAAAGGCAAGAATATTTGGAATTCAAATTAAAAAAATTACCCGGGAATAGGAGAAATCTAGGAAAACTGACTCCTATTCTCTCCATCAGATAAATCAAACGTTCTGAAAAGTTATTGAAACCACCTGTAGGAATCAGATCATAATTTAAACAGGGAAGCATAGTTAGCTAATTATTTAAGATCTTCTGAGAAGCTGCCACAAGGGGCAAAGATGGTCAAGAGAGCTGATTTTGAAGAAAACTTACTGAAAGCTGATGACCAAGCTAAGCTTTGCACAGGAAAACAGAGCTATGGCAGAGGTCCTCTTGGCTAAGCAAGGAGCTTCTTAGTGGTCTGAAATGGAAATGAGACCATACAAAAAGCAGAAACAAAGACAGACAAGTCAGAAGGCATATATAATATTATTGCTTGGTTACTTGTGGTGAAAAGGGGAAGGCCAAAGTCAAGTTGGAGCTAAAAATAAGCTAAAAGTAACAAGGAGCTTCCACAAGCATGCTTGTAGCAAAAGGACCATGAGCTTTTCCTGCAGACTGATAAGAATTCAGTGAGTGGAGCTTCAATGAAGTTCTAAACTCTGTTTCACAGACTTCATCTGGGTGCTCTACTACCCAGGCTCTGGTGCATGGACTTGTTTCTGCTCGGAGAAGCACATGAGAAGGACAGAAGAAAAAGAAGCTCACTTTTTTTGTTGTTTGTTTCTGGAGTATCCATCATTAAAATAAATCTGTGCTGTCCATTCATTTAGAGAATTGTCTCCCCTGGCTGTGCACAGGCAACTCTAGTTTGAATGTATGATGATACCTCTGAGTCAGTCTTTATTGTCCCCTAGAATCCTGCTGACTGGAAACAGCAGCAGTATCCTTTAGCACAGTGTCTCACAGTTCTCCTGTGGTTATGACCATGTCATACAGCGGGTAATAGATAGACACACTACCTAATATAAATTAGGTGCACCTGAGCTGAAGGTAGTCTAGGACTTGTCCCAAAACAAACAGCTAATTTTTTAACTTAGTTTTGTGCAGTTCACAATGATGCCCACAACTGAGGATGCCGTGACAGCCAACATAGCTAATCTGAAACTAGCCATGTGAAGTTTGTGAACTGCTACCTCAAGGCTCCATACCTTGAAGTTTATGGAGCCCAGGCCAGTCATCCAGAAGGCAAACAATCTCTATTTGTTGAAGTGTCTTTACACTATCTCTCCCCTATATGTAATGAAAGATATTGGGTTCAAAGCCATCATACAGCTGTAACCCAACCTTAGCAACCATTCTTCAGTTTAAATACCCAGACCTAATTAGGTTGATTTTCTGTGAAGATCCTATTCCAGTGATTAATGTGGCACATGCTAAGTAACATCATTTCTGCTTTGGAACTGTTCTGCACCAGTGGAAAAAAATATTTTCTGATATGTCTCTAAATATTGTGCTAATTTTGTCAACATGGCCTGTAAATGGGCAATACTTCAAATTCTGCTATGGGGTAAAAGAGGTAGCATGAAGTAGTGTTTATGGAAAATCTATAATTTAGACTACCTGTAGTTTCACTAACCGTAATTATTTTGGACTGGATGAGTAATGCTTGAGCCTATAAGCTGGCAAACGAATGTTGTCTATTCAAGTCCATTAAATAGTTCTGTTTTGCCTTAGTCTCTGCCTCTCCGAAATGGAAAGTGAGATATAGTGATCTGTGGATTTTGTGGTATTCTCTTTAGGATGTTTTTCATACTCCTGACATTGTGTAGTAACACAAAAAACCTCCAAGCTTGTAACTGCATTTTGTCTTTTTATAGAGAGCGCTACAGAAATATCAGAGAAGTAGCTAGTGGTCCAGCCATGTACACAAAGACTGGTCTGCCATGGCCCTGCAGTCATCCTCAACCATCAGTCTAAGTTCCTTACTTCAAGTCCTGTTAAATTTGGTTCACCTCTCCTTTCTGTGCTGTCTGCAGAACCTCTGTGGCCAGACATGACCCTGTAACGCCTTGCTGTGGTGTGGTGGTAAGCTTCATCGTTCCTCAGCTGTATTATTCTGTGGGGTTGGGGGTGGAGGAAAGAGGCTCCTTCTAGGCTGCTGCTGGCTTCATTTCATAGTGTGATTCCTGGCTGGTGGTCTCTTCTGCTCACCTACTGCACTTTTGTGTTTGAGACTTACAGCACATTATTGACCTATAGTCATTGATAATTGACCTATAGTCATATTCTCCTGGGAACATATCTAGGTCCCCACTTCAGACAGTGTTTTGGCTGTGTGGCCAACCATCCCTCAAAGGCCAGGTGCAAGTTATTGCAATTGATGTTGTGATGGCCATGATTACCATGGCCTGAACAGGAGTGGGGGCGAAAAGACGAGGAAAAACAGAGAGAGCACACCACCACACCTTGCATTACCTAGATCATCCCACCACTGGGATGGTTGCCTCTTGTCTTCTCTCAGGTGGCTTCTACATAGCTGAACCCAACTATACTAACGTAAATCCAAAGAGTGCCACTGATTTTCTTTTGCCAAGCCACCTTCCCTCTGGTCAAGAGGACTCTTTTTTATCACATCAGGGTGATCATAGCAGTTTGGGCAACTTTTTTAAAAAAAAGAGCAGGATCTGGAGTGAGCCAGTGTTTGAATTAGTATACTGTATAGTAGTTGTAAAGATAAACTCTGTAAGTCAGTGATGCCTGTGAATAACATGTTATAACTAGTGGCAAGCACCATTTTCTGTTTCTTACTGGAGGATTTTCCTGTGCTTGAGGCTTTTGCTGACACTGCTTCCAGCATTGCATTTAGATTGCTATCCATAGGGCAGTCTAACAAGCAAATCCTCTTCACATATTTTTTTTTTTAATACTGATATTTATTTGGCCTTTGTAAGTTCGGATTTTTTAAAATACATATATCCTGGGAATCTCTGACAGTCTCATCATTGTACTAATTACTGTAGGTATGTTCTTCTTCAAAGGCAGAGGTATGGTTAGTTTTGAGCTGGCACATGCTGATTCAAAACCAGACCTCAGTTCAATCTGCTTTTCATGAGTTTTAAATCCAGATTTTATTTTTTCTTCTGCCATCTGACTTTTTGATGGGAGAAAGACATGCATCTTGGAGGAGACTTGTGAACAGCATGCCTGCTCTTCTAGGACAAGTTTTAGTGTAAAACCAAGTACAATTATCTGCTTCCTTGTTCCATGCTGTTAGCAGATCCTTCTACTCTGTCCCCCATGTACTTGCTTAAGACCTACTTTATACTTCCTGAGCATTTATTAATGAATCCGGTTCATTCCCAGATCCTGTATTCAGCTTCTCTGGTGAGTCTATGTAGATGGATGGCTTTCAGCTGACTTGGTGAGCTGTCACCAGCCATCCTCTCCTCCCTTTCAAAAATGGAAGTGGGGAAGCAAGTCAAACTTTCAGTGAACCTGCAAAAATATATGTTTGTGCTCATATGCAAACTCACAAAGAGATGGGTTCTGATTTCATAGAAAATAATGGTGTTTTACATTGTACTGGGTTTTGTGAACAGTTGCTATGCAGCTTTTCTCCAACTACTTGCCAACAGCAGTAAAATGAAACCAAATGATACAGTTATTATTTTCAATGTCAGCTGCTAGTGACTTAAAATCCCACCTTCCCTGGCCATTTGTTTTTTTAAAAAATTAAAGTAGGAAGTACTTCGCTGAGGAATATTTTCTTTGTTTTGCTTTAATTTATGTTTGTTTGAGGCCCAGTACAATAGAAGTTTCATTTTGGTGGAAGGCCGCCTGGCACTAATGCAATGCAAAAAATAAGCAGTAATAAAAATGCTTTTTTGTTTGCAAGTCACTTTTAGCCTCTTTAACAGAGGTGATTAAGCGATTCACTTCATACATGTTCACTACATCCAGATGTAATTCCAGTTTCAGTAGATGATAGTTGTTTTTCAACAAATCTTTGGCAGCTATTTTCTAAGTGGGTTTTGTTAGACAGTTTTTACCATGTAGGATTTTTGGATTTGTTCCATTGACACAGTCTATTACAGCTACAGTTACGTGTCCTGTTTGGGCACATGAAGAATACATGCTCCCAGCACCAGGAAACCATGTAAATGTAGTAAAAGTATACAATATAAAAACATGGATTCATCTGGAAAGATACTTCTGATAGAGATAGGGAAGTGTAATGTTAGCACTGTTGTACAAAGCCCTGAGAAGAGTGCTCTGCACAAGGAAGGCTGCATAACATTTTGACTCCCTATGGTTAAGAAAGATGAGCTGAAACTTATACTGGGTGATAGGATGATGGGAGGAATGGAAAATCATACAAGAGAAGAGTGGAGGTCATGGCTTCAACAGCCCGACAAAAATAAGAGCTGATACAATCGTTGTCATGTTTTGGAAGTGAGTAGCAAGAGAGAAAAGTTACCTAAGCAATCTAAGAATGGCCTTGATATTAGTAACAAGCAGGGATAAATCACTTAGAAATACTTTCAAGATGGCAATCATGGTGTTTATAAGCAGTGAGATCCTGGAACTGCCACAGACTAACAAGAGTTGAGCATTAACCTTTTTAAAGACTGAACTCATTAATTTTCAAGGAAGGGTTCAGTGAGACTGCGTTTATTGTAGTCCCTCACAGCACCCTCCCATTGCGCAAGACAAAAACTGATTCTAACCCAGGGGTCACTTGGATTTCAGACAGGTATAATCAGAGCTCCATGGTTTTAAGATCTTTGGCACAACCAGGATTACTAGGATTTAAGGAGCAACAGTTTAAACTAGTGGAAATAACATCTGATTTTTTTAGTAAATATCAATGTTTCAAATTTGTTAATTTTTTTTTTTAATTAAGCAAAAATATGGCAGCAACTTGAGTGCTGGTGGACAGTAGGATTCAAGAAATTGAAAAAAACAGCATAAAACCAGTATTTTTGTCAATGGATATATTCGGACATTTTTAAGGTATGTTTCATTTCCTGAGGGGCTGCATACGTTGCGAGCTGATGCTATGTGATAAGTTTTGTGACTTGTATCATAACATTTCTGGTGAATAAATGAGCAGATTTGCATATGGCAGAGAAGGAGAAAAAAGAAGTGATATTATGGAAACACTGTATTTACCTTGCATAATGAGCCATATTGCAATGAATTCCTTCCTATAAAGGGGCCTCTCTAAAATGTGCTAAATAAAATAATCTTCTGACCCTTCCCTTTTTTTTCTATCTCCTTATATGCTTTTTAAACTGTACCCTTTCAAAACTAAAAAAAAAATAAATATCCTTTGTTCTTCCAGTGACCTAAATTTGCAGAAAGACAAATCCATTGCCTTCAAACAGCATGTGAACACACAGCTTTGTAAATTCCTGATCTCCTTCCTCCCAAGCCAAAGGAAATTTCTGTTAACTATTATTATGATTGTCTGGTTTTTGCTGTCCTGAATATCTGTTTTCTTCCTTGCCAGACTCCATACTAATGTTTAATCCCCCGAATCATCGATGAAGATATTCAGAGGTGGCCCAAGATATCTTCCTGCCTCCCTTGTGTCTTTGGATAGCATTGCTCTGAATAAGAATCTTGTATGGACTAGACCATCCATGAGGCTACTTTAATTTTCATCATTAAAATTCCAAGGTCAGGGTTAAAAAATTGGCTGCATGTGCTGTTTCACCTTTGTCCCTTAGCATCCCCAAAATCCTGCCTGTGGTCTGCAGCCATCTGAGTCTCACAGAAAGGAAGAAGAGCTGAAAAAACCCCTGTACCCTGATGCTACATAATCAACTGGCTGCTTAAAATTTATGTAGGATTCCGTTCTGTATTTTTTAATTTTTTTTTTTTGCCACAGAGGTCATAAAACATGATTCTAGCAGGCTCAGAGACCTGCACCTTAGACAACCTGGTACATGATCACTGGCCTCAAAACAAAACCGCGAAACACCAAAGAAATCCATTCTTTTGGAATTCAAAAAACCCGTTCTTTTCTGTACCTGAACACTGTGATCTCATGAAGTGATAGGGATGGACAAATTTTCTTTATCGAGATTGTAATATGGCTTGCTAGGAGTGACCTTTTTGTATCTTTGCGTCTATTGAGCATTAACGAAATCACAAATACTTCACACTGTACAAAGTTTCTCTGGGAAGCTTGCTTCCTCTGGCTAATAGCAAGTTTCCAGTAAAACCAGTTTGTGCTATAGACGCAAAAGAGTTTTTGTCAAAGAGAAATTCCTCCCAAACCATGGATAATCATTATCCCCTCTGAATTACCTAATTATCTTTTGGGGTTTTTATTGTGTGGAAGAAGAAACAAGGATTTTTCTTGCCAAATCCCTCAGACGTGGCCTAAATGCTCATTGTCTAATAGAGATCACAGATTCAGACTGCTGTCCCATTGTCCAGCATCGGTGCATGCAATAGCCTGGCCTCATAAAACAGACATTTAACTGAACAGAACCAATTAGCCCTCCATCGTGGCCCCTGTTCACAATAGAAAAAACAGCTGATGTTCTCTTAATTTGAAACAATGGGAGGATATGCATGGGCTGTGTAACTCTTACAAGCGGAGTAACTCTTTCCAGAGTGGGACCGTGAGAAAGTAAAGCTGTAAATGGCCTTTCAGTGGATGAACTCCTGAACAGTCTTTTATAATGTGAACTCATCAGTCAGCTGTCCATGGATGCAGTTTTGTTTAGAAAATCTCAGTTCAACTACAGCATGCCAGTTTTCAGTGATAAACCATTCCGCTGAATGATATTCTGTCTCAGCACTGTATTCACCCCAGTATGGATTTATTCAGGGGCATCTTTTCCCTCCAACCCTTTTTTACATTTCTTACCATGCTTGTGCCTTTTCCTAATGATCTTGGAATAGTAATGACCACTAAATGTTGCTCCTAACAATGATAATGAGGCTTTTAAGATTCGGATGCTGAGAAAATTCAGGCAAAGAATGATGAGCTCAGAAATTCAGCCCTTCCATATGAATCTGGTAAATTACTTTCTTTTACTACTTTCTTCTCCATCTAGTTTGGATCTTGCCACCATGTCTAATCATTGGATACCCAGAACCCAGCTAGAGCTCCTGCTAGCAACAAGACGTTGTTCAAAAAATGACCTCTCTTCAAAGTCAGCGCAGAGTATTGTGTCCCTTCCCACCCAGAATATATTCCAAGCGCCTTCAGGCAGTAGTTCCTCACTTGTAAGTATGAAATTCTTTGAAACAGAGGCCTTCGCTAATGGCAAGGCAAAGATACCATTAACTTTGGGAAAACAATGTACAATAAATAAACCCATCTACTTCATTCAGTACCTTTGGCCATGGTCCATTGACTTGATCGCCTGATGCTGTGAATTTCCTGTAGGCATACATTCTTTCTGAGCATCATTTCTCCTTCCTTCTGCTAAATTTCCCTATAGTTTAGTACTGTTTTGAGACTATAGCTCCAGAGTCTGACTCCTACTTGGGCAGGCCTGTTTCTAACCCACTGCTAACTGGTATTCTGTTGTTTTTGGAATCTCCTTCCTAAAAACCAATCTGAAGGATTAATTTTATTTCATGGTTTAGTAAAAGAGTTTTCAGGGGAGATAAAGGAATGGTTTCGGTTGGAAGGAATCTCTAAAGACCATCAAGTCCGACCCCACAAGATGTCTCACTTCTGGTGCTGTTACCATGGTTTGTGTGAAAAAACTTTCCTTTGTTCAACTCCATCATTTATTTGTCTCTCCATCTACTCGTTAAATCCTTTGCTTGAGTTCTTACACAGAAGTTGTCTCAGTACAGGATGCTGAAAAGATTTTGTGGTCATTGAAATGTAACTAAAAAAGTGTCACTGGAGGAATGGGGAATGAAAGACGAAGAAGGGCCACATTTTTTATTAACAGATGGTATCAGAAAGCCCCACATCCAGAGATCAGGATAAAACAGATAGACAGATAAATAGTTTTATGGGCATTCTTCTCTTGTTCGCCAATAGATGGGAGCAGAGATTTCTCTACTCATGAAATTTTTGGGCTACAGCGCTTGCAGTTTCTTGAAGACTACAAGGGGAAAAAACTAAAACCAAACAATGACGATATAACTCATTCATTTGTCCACAGGGAGAAGTATATTGTTTCATTTAGTAGCATAGAAATGAGGTTTGTAATGGGAGTCAAATGGAAACCAGGAGTCAGCACTCTTGAATTCTTTAACCTTGGAAATCTCTGGTTTGGTATCTAGCGCTGGTCAGAGGTATTTAATACATTTACAACCTCTCAGTGTTATTTCCTAGATATAAGTGTGTTTTGCTTGGATCCAAGCCTTTACAAAACCAAATAAACATGTTCTAAACTTCCATTCATTTTTCTTACGAGATCAAAGAGGAAAAGCTGTCCAGATGTAAATAGCTACGCCTCTAATGAGATGATCAGTGAATTGCTTCTCTTTTGTACTATAAGCATTTAAATTAAAATATTGCACTTAGGGCATTCTGCACTTCTAACTGCAACTGCACTTGTATAGAGGATCCAGGCATCTAACACAAGCCAGACAAATAACTTCAACAATTAGCTTTCAACATAGGTCTCTAGCCTCTGACCTTTCTTGTTCATCAGAGGCAAGCCAAATGCCTTGTTAAACAATATTAATCGTGCCTGGCACTTCTCTGGGGCCAGAGACGTAGCAAATAGTTTCCTACTAGTAAGAAGCTGTTTGCAAGAAGAAAATCTCATGCATATTTTCTGCTCAACAGGAGGTTGATTCAGCTGTGTTGGAGGTGAAGAGAAGTCTGATCTGCTTTTTTCTGTGTGAAACTTGGAAATGGCGGTGGAGCACCTACACAGGTACCACCTGCATGACACTGTGCTGCATTGTTCCTCATGGTCTCGGGCTTAGCAACTCCAGTAGCTCAGGAGTGAACCCACTGCACTCCACTACACCCTGATCTTCCCAGTGCCTGCAAGCACCCCATCTTACTTCACGTGTTTAACACAAGTGCTCAGGTTAGGACTCCTTTTAACTGTTGGTGAGAGAGAGAAATATCTGAAGAGACCCAGTTTAGCTGTGCTGAGCTGCCTTCTGCACTGCCTCATTGCACTGAGTACAGAACGGGGTCTGGGTGTGGTGGATGCTTATGCTGTGGAGCTCAGCACAGTAAGGCAAGAGGAACCTGGGACAAAAGGCTTGACTTCTGTATGTGTTTGAAGAAAGTTGCACCTACATCTGCAGGTTTTTTTTAAAATCCCTCACAATTGACTAGATTTACTAGAGGCCCCAAGTCGCAGACTCGGGGAGCTGCCAAACATTATGATACTGTTCCACTTAACTAGAAGATGCTTTTTCTAAACCTATTTACTGAGATCAATTTGAATAGCTTGGGGGTTGTTTGTTAGGGGGATTTTTGGTAATTCTCTTTTCATACCTAAGTATTTTGTGCAAGCATAGTGGGAATATAAAAGAAGTGCTACTGGGGGTCCCTGTAAAGCAAGGGCTGATGGGACAAGACAGTGAAGGTATCATGTCGTTTTCCCTAGTACCTCTTATTCTTAGCTTGTCTTTCAGTCTCCAGATGGGCTATAAGCAAAACAAAATGCTCTGCTGGCAGGAAGAAATCACAACAGTAGCTGGTCTCCTGTTAAATGGAGTCCTGAAGTTACTGTTTAATTTCAAGGGTTTAAACAGGATGTATCGTATTTTGTCTGCACTCAAACTGGTGTCAAGTCACTGTGACTGCAGTGACCTCCACAGACTTTCTCCCGTTCTGCAACACAGTAAGGTTAAAGTTCTTTAACCCATCTTAAAAATGCTTTTTTCATTAATTTTTGTGCCCTCCTCTCCTTAGATACAAAATGCCAAGAATATTTAAGTAAGCACATCCCATAGTACAATCTACCTGTTGTCAATTTGCACTTGCCAACTGACTAGTCCTGGTGTCCTTAATTCTGCAAAAATAACTAAGTTCAGAAAGCGAAGAAAAATCTGCTCTCACGTACAACAAAAGAGAAAAACATTGGTATTATAATTTGTTCTGATGCAAGCTGACATATTAAAGTAAGCATCAGCATTTGCCTTGGCTTCATGGATTTCACATTTTTTCTAGGTCTACATTTAAAAGAATAACAGCTCAGCTCATTTCACAGTTAAACACCAGACACGTGCTTAAGAACATTTTGGCTTGAGATACACGCTAGCCAAAATTGTAGTCTGAGCTCTCCTGTTTCTTTCAGCTTGGCCAACAATAAATGTGTTGGAAATTCCACAAGGGAAAGGAAACCTCTGTCCTGCTAGGTGGTAAGAAGATGCTTTGGGACATGGATTGGTGTTTTCGGTACATCAGTACAAATTTGAGTTCAGCTCAGTATGAGGACTATCAGCAATACCTGCAGAGGTAAAACATGGTCCTGAGGCATGATGAAACTATTTCCTCCATCATACTTCAGGTCTCTGAAGATATCTTGATGCCCTGGACATTTGCCAGTTCCTGAGGGGCTGTTCAACATACACTGTCCCTCCATCATACCTCATGGGTCTGCATGTTCAGTGTGATATAACCAGGGAGACGTTTTACCTGAATTTCTGCCTGGTTCCTAATCAAATCCTTAATTGCTTATTTGTCTTTCTTTCAGTGACTTTTTTAAATAGGGAAAACATTACGAAGAAGGCTACAAAGTTTAAGAGAAAAGAAAGGCAGTGACAAAGACATTGAAATAAAAGTCAACAGTTTTACTGTAGTATGCATCTTTCTCTCCCTGTTATAAGAGACCTGCCGCTTTTGTAATTTATAGCTGAAACTTTCAGAGCAAAAAAGGAGATAGGGACATCTGTCAGTTTTAATAAGAGGTGCATCTAAGCTCCTGAAGAGAATCTAAAGAAATTTCAGCCCACAACTCATAACTAAACCAAAGAAATAATTTTAGTAAAAGTGTCAAACCATGGATCACAAAATGGGAAAAAACCCACAGGAAATGTCATGCTTCTCTTTAAAATTTATGTGTCTGTATGTAATACAGGGCTCTGAAGAGGTTGCACACAATCCCAGCTTTATGCACTAAACACATTATTAGGGCAGTGAAGGTCAGGTATGTTCACTGAGTGACTCTGCCTTCTCTTATTTTCAAAAATAAATTTTTGGTTGATATTGGCCAGGAACATAGATCTTCTTGTCTCACAGAGCTTAGGAAAAGTTGGTAGTGAAAGGATTACCTTCTTTAAGATGCTGGGCATGAAAAGCATCTACACACTCACAAAAAGGGCTACCCACCTTCATCTCTCCATTGAAAGAATAACTCTAGGAGCTGAGATTCAGATCTGCTGTTGCTTTTCCTGAGATGTTGCCAACGAGACTTACTACAGCAGTCATGGAAAAAATGGATATTTCCAGGCCTGCAGGCTGTTTGCAGAGCATTTTTGACATTACACTTGGCAGCGTTTTCACAATACACTTGTGTGCGTAGTCTAAGACCTGGCTGGATGGCAGCTCTTTCACCTAGTTCAGTGTGTTGTTTACTTACCATAGTGTATCTGCTTGTGTGTACCACACACTTTTCATTTTCTTCTGCAGCTTAAACCCCTGTACTGTATTTCCTCCAGGCCCTAGTTAGTCAAAAGGTGCCAGACTGTAATTTAGTGTGTTTTTTCTAGCAGATGTCATAGTACTCTTCTTTCTCTGAGAGGCAACCTCAATCTAACATGGCATTTCCTTGGGAAAGTAGTTTGCTCTCTACATAATTACAAAGAAGTACTGCTCTTTGAAGACATTTCTGTTTCAGAAAAGGTTTTGAGATACTGATGATTTCCATTCCACTTCAAAATAGCCCATTTTGTTCGGTTTATGATTTTGATACATAAACATTACCTTAATAACTTGACTGCAGAAGATACAGACTTAAGTTCATGACTGCATTATTCAGAGCAATTTGCAAGATCAAGTGGTCCAGACAGAACCACAGTAGGGGCTCTCCATCCTCCCATAGCTGATTCCTGGATATTTACTGATGAAGAGATGCAGTTGAGAGTGTCCAGCCATGTCTTCATGAGGTGGGTGCCCCTGGAAGTGATCCTGGTGCATCACCAGGCCCCAGCCCAGGTACCAGAAAGCAACAGTGAACATGGGTAGCGTGAGCTTGTGTGACTGCCCTGGCTGGCTGAAAGCTGACATACAGCCAAGCATCATCCGCTAGCTGGAAACAGCCAACTGACAGCTGAGGAGTCAGGAGAAGCTTTTTGTATGGCCTCTCTGAAGAATTTTTCATGAAGCATTTCTAATACTTATTCTGTACTTACCTAAACTCATTCGCTCTACAGTTTTAGGAGATTTCCTCTTTATATTAAAAGTTGGTACCACCTCTCCTATGAACCCAGCTTTGCAAGACCCAGGAACTTGACAGAGTCCTGATCTTGTCCCAGGGTATGATCCTGGCTTTGAACTGCCTTTCTCAGCTTTCTTCATGTCATTTGCTTTGCTCCAGCGGAAAGATCTATCTCCTTTTCATGACAGGGCTTCTATGAAGCAAGGGTCTAAAATTTTTCTTTTATTTTGTTTTCTCTTTTGGCAGTAATCCTGGAGATACCATAGGTCTTAACTAGCACAGCTAGTGTAGGAGTTGCCAAGGGTTCTGCAAAAAAATAGAGAAAAACAAAGTCAGCCAACTGCATGCCAAGGAGGTTTTTTTGGAAGTTAACAAAAAACTCTGATTTGTAGTTTGGGTGTGTTCCGAATTTATCAAAGCCACATCTTCATTCCATTAATAAGCTCTACTAAAAACCAAACTCTTCTACCCAAAGCTGACTTTTGACTTTCTAATGTAACAATAATAGCAGTCTTTCTGAAGTGATAGCTTTTTTTACTAATGAGTTAAAAATGAAAATTAAAACCTTATTCTGCAAGAAGGAGCAGGTTTTCACATTTTTATACCACTTTATAGCAAGATGGGGGGAGGAGTTTCACAAAGGTACCCATCAAAACATCAGATTAAGATGCTGTAGTGATTCAGTATTTAAGACCATAATTAAGGGGAATGCATTTTATCCAGTTTCAGATGATTAGGAGTCAAGGATTAACTATTTGCCCTACAATGGCAGAGTGGAAAAACGGGTACCTCTGCAGACCTCTTCATGGTACAACCACGCTATGGAGGGAACTTTTGCCTTAAGGAGAGAGATCTGGTTTTCCATTTACTATAGTGAAAGCCAAAAGAAGCAGCTGAGGCTCAATGCCCAACTTTTAAATGCCTAAGCTTAGGTGATTTGAATTATGGTTACACAGTACCAGGTTTTTTGAGTAATAGTTTCTACTGAAATTATCAGTAGAAGTATCAGTCCTAAGCTGGAATATAAGGCGAAGGAGTGAAGACAGGTCCCTTTGACATGGTATAAAATGAAGCTTGTGGATATCGGCAGTGTGCCTGCATTCATGTAAAGAAAAAGAATCCACTTAATCATATGTTCTTTTTTTCATATATATAAAACCATGATCTGTGAGACAGAGATAATATATAAAAATTCAAACCCTTAGCAAAAGTCTTTGGTTTTTCCTGGGCTACAATTTATTCAGCGCTGCAGAGGAGTATGGCTTCTATTACACATCAAAAGTCTTTTGCAGGGAAATACTTGGCTCCAGATTGTTCCTATTAAAGCCGCACATATTCTGCCAGTGCTCCGTATCTTCTGCACCCCTTCTGATCTAGAAGCAGGCGATTCACAAAAGCAATCGCGGGCGGAACTCGTGTGAAGAGGCTGACCCATTCCCATGAATAAGGACTTGAAGGGGACACACCGGCTGGGTTGCCCTGCTCAGCAGCACGTGTTTCCACTCCACTTCCACAAAGGCATTCCTCCTGCACCGCAATCCAGCTGCCGGCTCAAGGCCCAGGCTGGGATTTGTGGTGAGGATATTTTGCTTTGACAGCCCAATGTCACTTTGTTTTTACATAATCAGCCCTTTTTGTTATAAGCTGTGGGTTTCAGATAACAACAGTGAAAAGCAATTTCAAGTGGAAGCAACACTCGGTACAAACTGGGACAAAAAACATTCAGAAAACTCAACTATTTCTTATTTCTTGTAATCACCTGCATTACAGCAATCAAATCTTGACAAGTGTTTCTGATAACTTGCCTTGCAGGAAAGACGAAGTGAAAGAGGACAGGAAGAGAGGTTCTTTTGCATTTCTAATAAAGCTCTCATGCCCTTCAAGAACAGATTTGCCAACAACAAAAAATAAGCCAAATATCTGCAAACTGAAGTGGCTGGAGACAAACTCACACATGCCTTCACTGTACTAGGCTTTTGTTTGGAGAACCTTTCCGTCTGGATGAGTAGCAGGAACAGGAAAGCGTTTGAAGCTGAGAAAACTACCATGCTGGTGTCTATAAACCACTGATATGATTTTTATGTGGAGCCCTAAAGAGAATGACATGCAGTGTGGGTTTTTTGCCAAATCCGAGAGCTCAGATGTTTGCAAGCAAAACAAAACAAACTCAGGCATTGAGACACATTCCTGGAATCTGTCCGGTGGCAGGTCCCAGGGCACATACCTCAAACACATGCATTGTTGAAAGCTTTGCCTCATGTATACCCCTGGACTGTCATGGGTACAGCAGTGCTACTGCTATGATACTGCTAATGGCACCCACTCCACAAAAGGAAAGGTAATTAGCAGAGAAATGACTATTGGTGCAGCTAGAAAGTAGACAAGTAATCTTTTGGATTTCAGTTCATTGCATCGTTGTTTTCAAACCAGTGCCTAATCTTCCCAGACCCCACTCTGTGGCTGTTCCTTTCTTTCTTTCTTTTCTTTTCCCCCTATTTTGCGGGGACTATGGCTTATTCTGATTCACTCAATTTCTTTCTTCTTAAATGGCCATAGGGCAGCCTTGCTGTTGCCAAGGATATAGTAAATGCATGCGACATCATGCCACTGAAAACAATCGAGCAAGTCACATTCATTCCTGGTGTAATGGTGCTGAAATCAGTAAAGCTTGACTGGGAGCAGGACATCTAAGCTACAAAATGATAAAAAGAATTTTCTTTAAAGAAGGTATTCTTAAAATACCTTTTAGGCAGAAATGTGCAGGTTTTGCTTGTAAAATGGTTGTTGGCAAAGGTTTTCTTGACAAACTCAAGCCAGAACATTGATGAGAGGTGGTAAACACCTGACATTTTGACAAGAAATTAGTAGGCAACATAGCACTGTGGAAAATATTAGACTTCCCTCCCCTCCCCGCCGCTGCCCCAACCAAAAAGAGCCTGTTAGTAGATGAAGATTCTCTGGCCCTGAAAGGTGTAGCTGTTTTACTGAAATTTAATTAATGAAGAATAATATTTTGGGAACAAGAGAAAACACCTCTGTAGGATGTGGAGTGTTAGGAATAGATGGAAAGTTGCCTGTATAAACAGTGCTGCAACTCTGGGATAAATTATAGGACCATTTGTATGCATGATTGCCCATCTGTGTAAAACAAGATGTGCAGCCACACACAGGAATGATGTGCAAGTCAGACATGTGGGGCTGATACTAAGTTGGTCCAGAATAACAGAAGATCTGTCCCATCACATCCGAGTTTGACCCAAGGAAGTTTAAATGACTGTAAATAAATAAATTCAGGAGGAGGTCTCACTGAGAGCACTAAAAGGAAACCCAAGGTATGCTATCTACAGATCTGTTTCTGAGTTAGGCATTTATTTAGACTCAGCACAGATTTTGGATTGTTATTTCTCCGTTTAAAGTTTTTTTGGCAGTTTTGGGAAGGCTGAAGGCTCAGACCCAGTGTGTTCCAACTGTGCTGCCCAGCATAGTCTATGGGCACTGGCAGGGGTATGAGGAGCTGGAGGACTTCAAACTAGGCACGCTGTCAAGAACTTTGTCTTCCACAGCTCCCCTCTCAAGTACCAGCTGCAAAGTGTCAACACCACCTTCCTCAGAGAACACAATTAATTAAATGAGGCTTAATTAATTAGTGTCAATACAGCAGATGTAGCAATTATTGTGGAAGTAAATATATGTACATATGGTAAATTATTACCTTCTCTGCAAAGGATTTGTTCTGAAATCCCCGTGGCCGTTTCCCTCCTCCCCAAAATGCTATTGGGAACACCATTGGGGAACATTGAGAGATAAACTGCAAACTGATGAGGAACTAATGCATTTTTATAAGTTTATATGGCAGAAAAACAAACAGGAAGCAGCCTTTCTCATTGACCCCTTGTGGACCTAATGGTGAAATACAACCCCAGTATTTAATTTCCATATCGTGCCACATCATGTGCCACAAATAACTGTTTAAAGATCTGGGGGGCTATTTGAAATGTTTTGCACCTGACAACCCCACTGAGGCTTTTGCATCCTCTGCCAATGCCATTTTTCAGTAGTACAGGAGGAGAAAGTGTGGAGGCTTTGGTAATCTAAGCTGCTTCAAATGCAGATAATAATCAGCTGTGTATCTTATTCTGAGTGTGTATTCACCGGAGCAGATTTTCATCTCATTTGCTGTGCAAGAATCAGGAATACAGCTAAGAATCAGGAATAATGATGTTAAACTTGGGTTACTTACACTGAATGTAGTCTGATGCCAGTAAAGGAGAGCATTAGAACCCCAGCAACCAAATGTACCTCACATCAGGTGAATGGAACACCTTTTATAATGTAAGCAGGTACTGATGCAAAGTAATCATTCATCCCTGGGTCAGAGGTTGATGTCAAGGGAAAGAAAAGGGAAAAAATCCCAACTGGTCGGGGAATGAAAGAACCAAAACTAGTAATCGTGAAGTTATTTATTGGATGTGTGTGCGCAGTTGGTATTCTGCAAAGCCTGAAAGTGAGTCTGAAAAAGCAAAGTTGGAGTCACACTAGACTTGTATTTGTGTGAAGCCTCTGGCAGCTTTGAAATGCAGCCTTATTAGTAAGTAAATGTATTGCAGAGTCATTCAAGAAGTTTGACTACTATGAAGGATTTGCAATGAATGAAATCCTGCATACCTTGCAGATTTGAGGGCGATGCAAACTGAATATAATGCACAGTGTTAATAGCAAAGCATACTTGGATAAAGGATAGGAAAGTTTCCAAGTTGCCTTTCAAAATTTCTTCAAAATTATAAAGAAGACAAATTAAGTTGGTTAGAGACCCTAACTATAAAAGCAAATGGGACTAATGTACTGGAAGAAGTTGTCAATATATTAAGAAATGAAGTGTACCAGCTGTGAAAGATAATGTATTGCACAGTAAGTACCACGTTGAAGGGAATAGCTAGGCAGATATAACCCACAGAGACAGCCAGACAGAATCACTTTCTAGTTATCAACAACTCACACATGAGATTTTTATCTTTCACTCTATGCTCTTTTTGCTCTGCAGATAATGACAAAGGTGGAGAGAGGATTGGAGCTGGGATATATTTTGCTAGAGTATAGCCAGCTCACTAATTCATGCTGTACAGAAGACACGAAGGGGGAAAAGTACACTCTTGTCTCACTGATGAAGTAAATGGATTAAGGTAGGCAGCAGCATATGGCCCAGGTGCTCTGAGAGATAAGTTGCAGAGGCCAGTGCTCTTCCTGCCTCTGAGCCCCCTTCACCCTCAGATAATACTGATACCACTTAGCCTTTGTGGCAAGAAACATTTCCGTGGCCCATGCCAAGATATCTTCTTTATTTCTTCAGGTGACAGCATTTCCTCTGCAAAGGACTGCCAAGTAACAAGCTGTTTATGAATGCATCTTTAGGGGTATGGGCTGCTCCCCACCAGGGACAGTCCCATGAGTGTATTGCCCTACTGGGATGAGGTATTTGTGGATTTTCAGTTTTATGTTATGCATTTTGTGCTTATGTGTTTCTCTCCTTGCTTTCCAAAAAGCCAAGATTTAAGGGTAAATAGATCTCTGTTTTATGGTAGTGCAGTGAGTTGCTAACCTCATGATGCGAATGAGTTTGGTTTCTATTCACAGATGTACAAATCTTTACTGCCTGTCTCACCTTAATCAGTTTTTGTCCCAGTGAGTAAATGAGCACTGAAACAAGTAATGAGGTGAGTGAAGGTACAAACAGAAAAATAACTATTACAAAGTTTAAAAATAATTCTAAAAAACCTACCCACAGAGTAAGATGCAAGTTGGCCTTTTCCTATGCCTGGCTGTAGGATGGAGAATCTGTTCAGGCAACTGACAAGGCAGATGGATAATTAATGCTATGGGTTAGGACCTGGGCAGGCACTGCTGCTGACCTGG
Organism: Nycticryphes semicollaris; assembly: GCA_013400055.1. Lineage (NCBI taxonomy): Eukaryota > Metazoa > Chordata > Aves > Charadriiformes > Rostratulidae > Nycticryphes > Nycticryphes semicollaris. The sequence goes on from VXBJ01005001.1 coordinate 1,142,094, forward strand.
CACTTGTCTTTCAGCACTTAAATTTATTTGGCATTCTCTTCCTCCTGCTTTAAAGAGGAGTGGGCATAGTCACACAGTTAAGATATACCTGCATTAGGGGCTAGGATGGCAAGAAGTCTGCTTGAATTTTTTGGACCTGAAAAGGAAAAGCTTTAAAAGATTGTTTCAAATCCCCCTTTTTAGTTCTCTCAAAGTTGAATTCTCCCCTTTCAAATGGGACACAGGGCTTTTCTTCTTCCTCTTTTCTCTCATTTAAAAAATTACTTTATGTGCACATTCTCATGCATTTTAGAGTGTTTGTAAAACAGATTTGCCAGCTGTCAGCTTCCAGCTTTGCCAAGCTTTCTATGATTTGAGCACCTACTCAGGCAATGGTAACTTTACATTTAATAGTCAATGACAGGTTTTACATCAACACAAAATATAATTTCCAGAGACTTAATGCACCAAAAGCTAACTAGCTCTTCATAATATTACATCCTTTTTTCATAAGCTTGCTTTATATTTTGGATACCATTTCAAGGAGGGGGAAAGGGGGAAGCCTTACAATTACGGCAGTTAAATGAAATGCTCCAGTAACAAAAACCTGAACATTTTCTTGTTTGCAAAAAGTCACTGGTCAGATTACATGACCTCTATTAAAGCAGGAATTTATGAGATTGAATATAGCATCATTATCACATTGCAGATTACACTTGTAGGGTCTCTGCTAGTAGAAGATGTAGATAGGTATCACCTTTCCTGCTTCTTCCCTTTTGCTCATCCTCATGCCACACACATGCAAAGCTTGTAATATCTTTCCATTTTCATTGTACATTTTCCTCATTGCCTTTCTCCTTACCTTCCATGCACTGCATGGTCACCAACATCAGTTTGGGTTCATAAAGTTAATAACTTTAACCCCAGTCCAGAGGACCAGCCAACCTACAAACATTTCAATAGAAATGACTACTCACAAGCTTAAATTTAAGCAAGTGACTACAGGAAAAAGCTGCAGTGTATATGAACAACAAAATGTCATCACAAACTTTCAATAAACTGTCACTCTCCTTGAATCCTTTCTTTGACTCCCACCATTTCTTTTTCAGATAATTTAAAAAAAAAAAAATTAAAAATCTATTCTCTTCTGATAGCCAAAGCATGGCAAGCTGAAAGCAAGTGGTCTAAAATTTGGCCAGGATGGGGAATGTCAAAATGCAGCTCAGCAGGGTGGTATGGTTGCAAACTTTGCTACCAGTCCCATAATAAGCTGAACAGGTTCCATCATCATGTCTTCTATATTTGGTTTAATTGGCCCAGTCTCTCCAAGGAAAGGCAGCCGTATTGATTTACTGCACTGTATAAATGTGTTTATAGCTTGGCACTAGCACACTTATGCTCACTTTTTTCCAATGTGGATTTCAAATAAGCTCTTTGCTCAAATGAGTCTATTAACTTTAAAGTGCCTAAAGCTAAAACTGAATTATGAGACAAAAGCTTTGAGGGTTGCAACCTAAAACAGCTGGGAAATGCTCCTGGAGTCTTCCCTTAGTGCCTGTTGTGATGGATATTTAAGCGTCACTGGTGGAATAATAATTAAATAAGAAAACTCAAACCTTGCAGCACCATTGCCTCAGCCTGAGCTGCCTTTTACTTTTGCTGGCACTCAGACCCATCTAATTCCACGGGATTATTACAGCAGCTCCTGATTTAAACCCATGTGAAATCAGAATATAACCCATTCCTTCCTCTTGTGAATTTCATTTCAAATAGGCACATTTCCCTGTTTCTGTACTGAGGGACAATAGACTCGGGAGAAGGTGGTCTAACCATGGTCCCTCCAGCAATGTATCTCATGGGTTTGATTTGGTCTCCTATGTTTTAAAGAGCTGGGATGTAGTTCCCTATTCTCCCACCACCTGAGGGACTGCAAAGCTGTTCTCAGTGCCTGACATTGCCACCCTGTACACTGCTGGAGGGGCTGTGCCTCCACTTTGTGCTTGATACTTTCACGTGTAACAGCAATTATCATCCCTGCAGGGACAGTTAATCAAGCAGAAAGTTTTAGTAGACCCCTAAGTACAATCCATAATTGCCCATACCTGCTCAAGATTAGGTCTCTCCAGCTAAGAAATAATATGCATTTCTAGTTGCTAAAAGTTTTACTTTATCTGGATTTAAAAAGGAACACCTTAATACCCATGGAGGAAAAAAAAGAAGAAAAGAAAAGAAAAAAAATTGTATAGAACAGAATTAAATTAAGGAAAGTAAAAACTAGGTTGAATATCAGGGGTAAAAAAAAAAGCTACAGTAGTAGCTACTAAGCTGTGGAATGATCTCCCAAGGAAAGTGAGTGATGGAGTCCTGCTGTGTGAAGAATTAAAACGGCAACAGGCAAAGCCTCAGGAAAGAAATGCCCAAGGAGGCAGTGTGCCCTGGCTGTACAGAGCACCATGCTACCAGCTTCTGCTCAGCCCATCGCAATATAGCAAGTGCATTGTATGTGGGAAGGCACACTGAATGTATACTTGTCCTGCAATAAAATCTATGCATATATCTCATGTCAGTGTGATCTGCATAGCCTGAAATCCCACCTCCATTTAAGCTCATGGAAATTTCACAGGCTAATTGAACAGCAAGCCATCAGAAGACACCAGTGACTCTGGATGATATTTTTCTGTCCAATCCTCAGCAAAAAATCCCTTAAAAATTCTTCAGACTTACAGAGATGTGTACAGCTGAGTGACACAGGACTAATTTCTCTTCTAATGCTGGGGAAAACCACACTTTTAGAAGACTAGTGTCTGAATTTGTGAAAATATTTACTTCATGGCAAGCTAGGCAATGTGGGATTCAAGGTCTCAGTGTTTTCAAGCTTTGCCAGGTGCAGGGATGAGGAGGAGCAAGGCCTGGGCATTTGACCCAGGCTGGCCAACAGGATTATTTCATACCATGAATATCACATTCAATATAAATTAGAAAAGTTTGCTGCATAATTCTCTCTCCCTTGATGGCAACAGTTCAGAGAAATCCTTGCCCTGGTGTCGGACCCCTGAGCCCTTCCCTTCCTCCTGAAGGCATAGCGCTCGCAGTGTCATTTTATGTCCACTGCTGGGAGTGCACACCTTCCTGCTGATAGAATTGGCTGAGTATAATCCCTGATTATTTTATATTAGTATTAAGATTAATGCTGGTTCTTTATTATCATTCTTAATTATTTAGTCTTACCCTATTAAATCTATTTATATTTTAACCCTCATGTTTCCCTGTGTTCCTCAGTTCCCCTCTCCAGGTGGGGAGCGGTCATCGAATGATAAAATAATTGTCTAAACAACAATAAATTGTTACAGGTTTTATCAAACAATAACAACGCAATTCTTCAGAACATTGCTGTGAGTTACAACATGGTTATTACTGGATATTTCTGCTTTTAAAAAAAAAAAGTCTCCTTTTGCTTTTACAATTATTCTTAGTATTCATCTATAAGTTGCAGAGGTAGGAAACCAAAAGCATTTCTCTCATTTGTTGGATGAAGAAAAAAAATACTACTGGACTTACTACAGAATAAGTACTAGATGCATTTCTTTGTTCTGTTATACTTTGCTTTTTTCCCAGGGAGTTTGTCCATAGTTCCTGGTGGATAATGAGGAAGGATCTCCTGATCTGTAGCTATCTGGGGAATCTCTTTTCTGGAGGAAATTTGAGCACAATACTATCACAAGTTATAGGCTGACCTGTGGAAGCATGGCAGCTCTGTCATTTGGGAACTGCTCCCTTTCCATTCTGCCATCTATTACAAAATGATGCCTGCTGATTACTTTTCGTGCTAGTGAAATGCTTATGTGATTACTGAAAAAAACCCTGTGTACCAAGGTCAGGATGTGATGTCCCATTATCGATGGAGATTAGCTGGCATTGCCTTGTTTCTGGATGACAGCCACGTGAAAGAACTGCAAACATTATGAAGGGATACAATTTTTAATTAAAAATTAGGTGCTAGTATTCCATTATAATACCAATTGAACTTGCAAATGTTTGCAGAGTACCTAAATTTAGGCAATAATATTTTTGCTGCAGTATTTCATGGACCTGCTATCATTAGTAAATACTGAATTGCACAGATAGTCATTCAGATTAAAGGCATTGGGATCAGATGAGAGAAAATTCACTGAACCTGTTTCATATAACACTCAGACACCCTACTCCCCACTCTCTCTATACAGGGAGATTTTACCACCCAAAACAAAGGTGCAGAGATGTACTAGTCATGACCCATTTAGCTGTTCTCTGGAGATTTTTGTGTCTGCATAAAAGAAGTAACGCGAGCAGAGAAACTGAGAGTGAGGAAATAGTCCAGACTGGAAATGGAGCAGGGGAGGGGGCTGGTGGGCTGAATCCTGGCTGAACCTGACCTACAGTTGGATGAATGAAACCATCTCATGCAGCTTGACTCTTGCTGGGCCTGGGGAACAGGACCTTTGCAGGTAAGCAGGATTGCTTCAAAGACACATGGTAAGAATAACAATTTTTCTTTATAAGGCAGAATACATGGAGACCCTGGATTGTGTCCAGCCACTTAGACCAAGGCACTCGCAGTCGCCTGTTTCTTGTTCCCTGGCACCAGCCATGAGACAGTGCTGATGGACTCTTTTCAAAGTCTAGTGGTTTGAGTCTGTTCAGGAAAAAAATGCCTACAGCCACTCACCAGATATGCTGGAAGGCTCAAAAAATAGACATGAAAAAAGCAATGGCCATAGCGACTGCCCTGGCTCTTCTGTAGATGTTGGCTTTTCCATGCTTTCAGGTGAGACTACTGCCACTTCACAGTACACTTTATTTACTGGAATGAATCACAGAATTATAGAATGGTTTGTGTGGGAAGGGACCTTAAAGATCATTGAGTTCCAAACCCCCTGCCATGGGTAGGGACACCTCCCACTAGACCAGGTTGCTCACAGCCCTGTCCAGCCTGGCCTTGAATGAGATTGGTGCCATTTATATTTATCTTCTATATATTTATGTTTATGTTTACATTCGTTAATTGTACATTTTAAAAAGCTTACCCACTATGATTTTTGCTTTTATATAACTGGCCCCACTTTCATGGTAACTCTCTTCCAATATTTCCCATCATGATTCAGAGTGGGCATCTGATGAGCCAGTGGCTGGGGCACTACACAAGGTGGGAGACCTAAGGTGTCACTAGAGCTCTGCAGCTGGCTGGGTACACTGAGGGAGGTTCCTCTCTCAGCTCCTCATCCTTTTATAGTTGTAGAAATAATAATAGAGATTGGCCTTTTGTATTTAAAAGGGCTCAGGACACTTAGCTAGAAGGTGGTCCTGCCTTTTGCAGTGTATCTATCTGTGTCTCCTTTCTCTTTCTCTGGTGTACCCATTACTTTGATAGCAAAGAGTTTTCATTGCAAAGAAGTGGGGTTTCATTTTGGTTTTAAGATCAGAATTATATTTTTTTAAGTTTATTGCAAAGACAGTTGATCAGTTATATCTGTTATCTCTTGCTCCAAAGGAAGAAATGTTGTCTGCTGCAATTCACAGACTATTAACTAAAAGTGTAGGCAGACTTTGGAGATACAGCAATCACCTGTAATCAATAGAAAAATCTGTCCTGCTCAGCCAAATTGCCTCAGGAGAATACAAATGCCAAAATGCTGTGACCTTCCTGAAGTTAGGGCCTCCTGGTTGCAGACAGCATTTCTTCGTTTGTGGGAAATCAAGGCAACGCTTCAGCAAAGCA